>CM056951.1:12441314-12477308 GCA_029856935.1 Cyclocarya paliurus
AAGAGGTTGGAGTTTTTTGCCCGCGGGCAACCCATGGTTCTATAATGACCTTATGGTATGTAAGCCCCGACCTCGGTTAATTCGGAGCACCTCTGCTTTTTACCACTTTGCCCTTGCTTAGTTGAAAGCCAAGTAAGGGCAAAGTGGCAAAGTAAAGAGGTTGGAGTTTTTTGTCATGGGCTTTCCCATGGTTTTACAATGACCTTTGTAGAATGTATGCCCCGAACCCGGGGCTATTCAAAGCACCTCTTATTTTACCACTTTGCCCTTGCTTAGTGGAAACCCAAGTGAGGGCAAAGTGTCAAAGTTAAGTGGTTGAAGTTTTTTGCTCGTGGGCTTCCCATGGCAGTACAATGACCTTGTAGAATCTATGCCCCGATCCCGGGCTATTCGGAGCACCTCTTATTTTTATCAGTTTGCCCTTGCTTAGTCGAAAGCTAAGCGAGGGCAAAATGGCAAAGTTAAGAGTATGGAGTTTTTTGCTCACGGACAACCCATGGTTCTTCAATGACCTTGTGGTAAGAATGCCCCGACCTCGGCTATTCGGAGCAATTTTCTTTTTACCACTTTACCCTTGCTTAGTTGAAAGCCAAGTGAGGGCAAAGTGGCAAGGTTAAGAGGTTGGAGTTTTTTGTTTGTGGGCTTCCCATTGTTTTACAAATACCTTGTAGTATGTATCCCCGATCCCGGGCTATTCGGAGCACCTCTTATTTTTACCAGTTTGCCCAAGCTTAATCGAAAGCTAAGCGAGGGCAAAATGGAAAAGTTAAGAGGGTGGAGTTTTTTGCTCACGGACAACCCATGGTTCTATAATGACCTTGCGGAAGGTATTCCCCGATCCCGGTCAATTCGGAGCACCTCTTACTTTTACCACTTGGCCCTTGCTTAGTGGAAACCCAAGTGAGGGCAAAGAGCCAAAGTTAAGAGGTTGGAGTTTTTCGCTCGCGAGCTTCCCATGGTAGTACAATGACCTCGTAGAATGTATGCCCCGATCTGGGGCAATTCAGAGCACCTCTTATTTTTACAACTTTGCCCTTGCTTAGTGGAAACCTAAGTGAGGGCAAAGTGCCAAAGTTAAGTGGTTGGAGTTTTTTGCTCGCGGGCTTCCCATGGTAGTACAATGACTCTGTAGAATGTATGCCCCGATCCCGGGCTATTCGGAGCACCTCTTATTTTTACCACTTTCCCCTTGCTTAGTTGAAAGCTAAGCGAGGGCAAAATGGCAAAGTTAAGAGGATGGAGTGTTTTGCTCGCAGGCAACCCATGGTTCTATAATGACCTTGTGGTAGGTACGCCCCGACCCCGGTCAATTCGGAGCAGCTCTTATTTCTACCACTTTGCCCTTGCTTAGTAGAAACTCAAGTGAGGGCAAAGTGGTAGAGTTAAGAGGTCGGCGTTTTTTGGTCGCGGGCTTCCCATGGTTCTTCAATGACCTTGTGGTATGTATGCCCCGACCTCAGTTAATTCGAAGTAACTCTTCTTTTTGCCACTTTGCCCTTGCTTAGTTGAAAGCCAAGTGAGGGTTAAAGTGGTAAGGTTAAGAGGTTGGAGTTTTTTGTTCATGGGCTTCCCATGGTTTTACAAATACCTTGTAGTATGTTTGGGCCAATCCCGGGCTGTTCGGAGCACCTCTTATTTTAACCAGTTTGCCCTTGCTGAGTTGGAAGTCAAGAGGGGGCAAATTGTTAAAGTTAAGAGGATGGATTTTTTTGCTCGTGGCCAATCCATGGTTCTATATTGACCTTGTTGTATGTATGCCCCGACCCTGGGCTATTCGGAGCACCTTTTATTTTTCACCACTTTGCCCTTGCTAAGTTGAAAGCAAGTGAGGGCAAATGATAAAGTCAAGAGGTTGGAGTTTTTGCCCGCGGGCAACCATGGTTCTATAATGACCTTGTGGTATGTTTGCCCCGACCCCGGTTAATTCGGAACACCTCTTCATTTTCGACTTTGCCCTTGCTTAGTTTGAAAGCCAAGTGAAGGCAAAGTGGCAAAGTTAAGAGGTTGGAGTTTTTTGTTCGTGGGCTTCAATGGTTTTACAATGACCTTGGGGTTTGTATGCCCCTACCCCGGGCCATTCATAGCACCTCTTATTTTTGCCACTTGGCCCTTGCTTAGTGGAAACCCATGTGAGGGCAAAGTACCAAAGTTAAGTGCTTGGAGTTTTTTTCTCGTGGGCTTCCCATGGTTGTACAATGACCTTGTAGAATGTATGCCCCGATCCCGGGCTATTCGGAGCACCTCTTATTTTTACCATTTTGCCCTTGCTTAGTCGAAAGCTAAGCGACGGCAAAATGGCAAAGTTAAGAGGATGGAGTTTTTGGTTCGCGGGCAACCCATGGTTTTATAATGACCTTGTGGTATGTATGCCCTGACCCCGGTCAATTCGGAACACCTCTTATTTTTACCAATTTGCCCTTGCTCAGTAGAAAGTCAAGTGAGGGCAAAGTTTCTAAGTAAAGAGGTTGGTGTTTTCTGCTCGTGGGGTTCCCATGGTTCTACAATGACCTTGTGGTACGTATGTGTAATACCCTGCTCCTTCCTTTCTTCTGACGTAAGCAATTACGTCATATGCGTCAACCTGCCCACTCCCCTCTTTAGTGGGCAGACCCTGATGGCGTGTTTTAAAAGATGCTACGTAATTTATAAAGCTAGCTTTGTGTTTTAAAGTAATGTGTATTTTTAGATGGAAGATTCCTATAACTATTTAAATAAAGAATATTTTAAATAGCTCAATTATAATATCTTTGAAGAGTTCCAAAAATATTATAATTGTAGGGGAATCATTTTATATAAATGATTCCAGTTATTTAAAATATTAGGTGATTTAAATAATGATGGAATCTTTATTTATTTAATAGTTTTACTCTTTTAAATATTTTAAGTAAGACTTCATCATTTTATAAATGATGAAGGAATATTATTTAAAATAATATTCTATCTTAATTCCTCTCAGTGCTTTTAAATAAGTTAGCTTTTATGCATTTTCAAATCAGTATTTAAGAGTCATCGTAGACCATTTTATAGACCCCCAGATGTCGGGTTTTAGGATAAAACCCCAGACCCTTTCTTTTTGCTCACTTTTTCCCCAGCCCTTTCTCTCTCCTCCCTCTCGGCTTGCAGCGTACGTGACCCCTCTCTCTCTCTTGCCCGATCTCCTCCACTGCCCAGCCCGGCGCCGCCGTGCGCCGGTGAGCCTCACCACAAGTCCCACCGACACCGCCTCCCTCCGGTGAGCCTCCCCATGCTGGTCTCCCCTCCACACGCTCTCTCCTCCTCCTCCCTCGGTGATGCAAGCCCGAAAGGGCTTGATGGCTCTTACACCGCCGTGCACCGTCCTCTAGTGCCACCACCTCCAGGGTAGCTCCTCTAGCCACCGACCAGCCTCCTCCAGTGACCTCGGCCTCCCTCTCCCCGTCGGTAGCCTCCCATGCACGAGCACAAGTACACCCATGCACGGGTTCACTGTACGAGTCCCTAGCGCCATCGTGCGCGGCCATCTCGGCCACCAGACACCACCAAGAGACTCCTAAGGTCTCCCCCTTCCTCCTCCAGTAAACCCACGATCGGTAGACCCCTCCTCCACCTCCCGGTATCACCCGTTCTCACGCACTGGTTTTGCCTTCCCTACCGCCGTCTGCCGCCACCCACGGCAAGTGACCACCCTAGCCGGCACCCTTAGACCACCACAAATCCAACCGTACCAACCACGACCCCGATCTGCCACCCACAGCCCCACACTCTCTCTCACTCTCCCACGGCTTCTCCTCCCTCACAGTGCACGGCCAGCCACCTTTCACCGCCGTAGACCACCGTGCCAACCACCACCGAGCCTCCACGACTCCATCAGCAACCTCCCCTAGTCTAGCCCAAGCCTAAACCACCACTTTATATGGTGGGGAATCACTGCATGTGATGGACAGTCACTGCGCGTGACTGACCGCCACTGTACACTGCAAGATCCGCCATGATACACTCATTGTCATCATCATCAAGGCCACCTTAGACCCTTCTAAGACCACACCTAGCTATCCAAACACTTAAACAGTCACTGTATGCGGTGTAGCCACCCCGTACGTTCCTCCGACGTTATCGCTGTAACAGTCAACGAGCGACGCACGGGTTATCCCGTCGATGGTATAATTCTCTATCCCTCGCTATTTATGTTGGATGTTAGCTAGTTGACTAGGTTGTAGATTGTGCTGCTAGTATTATAGGATGGCTGTGTAGTATGTTGGTGATGTGAAGTGTTGGGCGTTTTGGGAAGTGTGTTGTGTAGTGTTGTGGATTGTGCTGTTGGTATTGTGGACTGTGCTGTTGGTGTGGTGGACTGTGCTGTGTAGTGTTGTGGATTGTGCTGTGAAGTGTGGTTGTAGTGTATGTGCTGTAATAGTGACGTGGCATAGTGCCGTGAGTGGAGTACACATAGAGTGTACTCCCTGTGGTGGATTGATGACCGTACGGCATATGTGCCGTATTGGTGACGTGGCGGAGTGCTGTGAATGGAGTACACGTGGGGTGTACTCCATGTGGTGAGACGATGTACCATATGGCGAGTGTGCCATATTGGTAATGTGGAGTTGTGTTGCGAATGGAGTATATGCGGGGTATACTCCATGTGGTGAGACGATGCACCATATGGCGTGTAGGCCATGGCGGTGATACGACATAGTGTCGTGAAGGGAGTACACGAGGGGTGTACTCCATGTGGTTAGACGACGCACCGTATGGCGTGTATGCCATAGTAGTGATGTGGTATAGTTTTGTTAATGGAGTATACGAGGGGTATACTCCATGTGGTGAGACGTTGCACCATATGGCGTATGTGCCATAGTGGTGATGTGGTTTGGTCCTGTTAATGGAGTATACGTGGGGTATACTCCATGTGGTGAGACGTTGCACCGTACGGCGTGTGTGCCATAGCGGTGATGTGGTGGAGCGTTGTGAATGGAGTACATGTGGGATGTTCTCCATGTGGTAAGGCTATGCACCGTATGGCGTGTAGGCCATAATGGTGATGCGACGTAGTGTCATGAAGGGAGTACATGATGGGTGTACTCCATGTGGTGGATTGATGATCGTACGGTATATGTGCAGTATTGGTGATGTGGCGGAGTGCTGTGAATGGAGTACACATGGGGTGTACTCCATGTGGTGAGACGATGTACCATATGGCGCGTGTGCCATATTGGTAATGTGGAGTTGTGTTGCGAATGGAGTATACGCGGGGTGTACTCCATGTTGTGAGACAATGCACCGTATGGCGTGTAGGCCATAGCAGTGATACGACATAGTGTCATGAAGGCAGTACACGAGGGGTGTACTCCATGTGGTTAGACGACGCACCGTATGGCATGTATGCCATAGTAGTGATGTGGTATAGTTCTGTTAATGGAGTATACGCAGGGTATACTCCATGTGGTGAGACGTTGCACCATATGGCGTAAGTGCCATAGCGGTGATGTGGCTTGGTCCTGTTAATGGAGTATACGTGGGGTATACTCCATGTGGTGAGACGTTGCACCGTACGGCGTGTGTGCCGTAGAGGTGATGTGGCGGAGCGTTGTGAATGGAGTACATGTGGGATGTACTCCATGTGGTAAGGCTATGCACCGTATGGCGTGTATGCCATAGTGGTAACATGGCATAGTGTCGTAAATGGAGTACACGAGGAGTGTACTCCATGTGGTGAGATGACGCACCATATGGCGTGATGCCATAATGGTGATGTGGTGTAATGCTGTAAATGGAGTACATGTGGGGTGTACTCCATGTGGTGAGACGACGCACCGTATGGCGTGTATGTCATAGCGGTGACGTGGCGTAGTTCTGTGAATGCAGTATACGCGGGGTATACTCCATGTGGTGAGCGATACACCGTATGGCCTGTATGCCATAATGGTGACGTGGCGTAGTTCTGTAAATGGAGTACGCGGGGAGTGTACTCCATGTGGTGAGACGATGCACCATATGGCGTGTGTGCCATAATGGTGATGTGGTGTAATGTTGTAAATGGAGTACATGTGGGGTGTACTCCATGTGGTAAGACGATACACCATATGGCGCGTGTGCCATAATGGTGATGTGACGTAGTATCGTCGATGGAGTACACGTGGGATGTACTCCATGTTGTGAGATGACGCACCATATGGCATGTGTGCCATAATGGAGACATGGCAGAGTGTCATTAATGGAGTACACGTGGGGTGTACTCCATGTTGTGAGACGATACACCATATGGCGCCTATGTCATAATAGTGATGTGGTGTAATGCTGTGAATGGAGTACATGTGGGGTGTACTCCATGTGGTGAGACGATACACTATATGGCGTGTATGCCATAGCAGTGATGTGTTCTAGTGACGTAATGGAGTGCACATGGAGCGTGGGCAACCCATGGTTCTATAATGACCTTGTAGAATGTATGCCCCGATCCTGGTTCTGCAATGACCTTGTGGTACGTATGCCCCTACCCCAGGCTATTCGAAGCACCTCTTATTTCTACCACTTTGCCCTTGCTGAGTAGAAAGTCAAGTGAGGGTAAAGTGGCAAAGTTAAGAGGTTGGCATTTTTTAATCGTGGGCTTCCCATGGTTCTACAATGACCTTGTGGTATGTATGCACCGACCTTGGGCTATTCATAGAACTTCTTATTTTTACCACTTGGCCCTTACTTAGTGGAAACCCAAACGAGGGCAAAATGGCAAAGTTAAGAGAATGGAGTTTTTTGCTCGCAGGCAACCCATGGTTCTATAATGACCATATGGTTGGTATTCCCCGACACTGGTCAATTTGGAGCACCTCTTATTTTTACCATTTGGGTCTTGCTTAGTGGAAACCCAAGTGAGGGCAAAGTGTCAAAGTTAAGTGGTTCAAGTTTTTCGCTCGTGGGCTTACCATGGTTTTACAATGACCTTGTCTTACGTATGCCCCGACCCCGGGCTATTCGAATCGCCTATTATTTTTACCACTTTTCCCTCGCTGAGTAGAAAGTCAAGTGAGGGTAAAGTGGCAAACTTAAGAGGTTGGCATTTTTTGATCGTGGGCTTCCCATGGTTCTACAATGACCTTGTGGTATGTATGCACCGACCCCGGGCTATTCATAGAACTTCTTATTTTTACCACTTGGCCCTTACTTAGTGGAAACCCAAACGAGGGCAAAATGGCAAAGTTAATAGGATGAAGTGTTTTGCTCCCGGGCAACCCATGGTTCTATAATGACCTTGTGAACGGTATTCCCCGACCCCGGTCAATTTAGAGCACCTCTTATTTTTACCACTTGTCCCTTGCTTAGTAGAAACCCCAGTGAGGGCAAACTGTGAAAGTTAAGTGGTTGCAATTTTTTGGTCGCGAGCATCCTATGGTAGTACAATGACCTTGTAGAATGAATGCCCCGATCCTGGGCTATTCGGAGCACCTCTTATTTTTACCATTTTGCCCTTGCTTACTCGAAAGCTAAGCGAGGGCAAAACGGCAAAGTTAAGAGGATGGAGTTTTTTGCTTGTGGACAACCCGTGGTTCTATAATGACCTTTTAGTATGTATGCCCCGTCCCTAGTTAATTCGGAGTACCTCTTATTTTTACTGATTTGCCCATGCTCAGTAGAACGTCGAGTGAGGGCAAAGTGGTAGAGTTAACAGGTTGTAGTTTTTTGCTCAGGGGCTCCCCATGGTTCTGCAGTGACCTTGTGGTATGTATGCCCCGATCCCGGGCTATTCAGAGCACCTCTTATTTTTACCACTTGGCCCTTGCTTAGTGGAAACCCAAGTGAGGGCAATGTGCCAAAGTTAAGTGGTTGGAGTTTTTTGCCTGCAGGCTTCCCATGGTAGTACAATGACCTTGTGGAATGTATGCCCCTATCCCAGGCTATTCGGAGCACCTATTATTTTTACCATTTTGCTCTTGCTTAGTCGAAAGCTAAGCGAGGGCAAAATGGCAAAGTTAAGAGGAAGGAGTTTTTGGCTCGCGGGTAACCCATGGTTCTATAATGACCTTGTGGTATGTATGCCCCGACTCGGGGCTATTCGGAGCACTTCTTATTTTTACCACTATGCCGTTGCTTAGTTGAAAGCCAAGTGAGGGAAAAGTGGCAAAGTTAAGAGTATGGAGTTTTTTGCCCGCATGCAACCCATGGTTCTATAATGACCTTAGGGTATGTTAGCCCTGACCTCGTTAATTAGGAGCACCTCTTCTTTTTACCACTTTGCCCCTGCTTTGTTGAAAGCCAAGTAAGGGAAAATTGGCAAAGTTAAAAGGATGAAGTTTTTTGCTCGCGAGCAACCCAACGTTCTATAATGACCTTGTGAAAGGCATTCCCCGACCCCGGTCAATTCGGAGCACCTTTTATTTTTACCATTTGGCCCTTGCTTAGTGGAAACCCCAGTGAGGGTAAAGTGCCAAAGTTAAGGGGTTGTAGTTTTTTGCTCGCGGGTTTCCTATGGTAGTACAATGACCTTGTAGAATGTATGCCTTGATCCTGGGCTATTCGGAGCACCTCTTATTTTTACCACTTTGCCCTTGCTTAGTCGAAAGCTAAGTGAGGGCAAAATGGCAAAGTTAAGAGAATGGAGTTTTTTGCACGCAAGCACCCGTTGTTCTATAATGACCATGCGGTAGGTATTCCCTAACACTGGTCAATTTGAAGCACCTCTTAGTTTTACCATTTGGCCCTTGCTTAGTGGAAACCCAAGTGAGGGCAAAGTCTCAAAGTTAAGTGGTTCGAGTTTTTTGCTCATCGGCTTACCATGGTTTTACAATGACCTTGTGGTACGTATGCCCCACCCCGGGATATTCGAAGCACCTCTTATTTTTACCACTTTGCCCTTTCATAGTAGAAAGTCAAGTGAGGGTAAAGTGGCAAAGTTAAGAGGTTGGCTTTTTTGATCGCGGGCTTCCCATGGTTCTACAATGACCTTATGGTATGTATGCACTAACCTCGGGCTATTCGTGGAACCTCTTATTTTTACCACTTGGCCCTTGCTTGGTGGAAACCCAAGCGAGCGCAAAATGGCAAAGTTAAAAGGATGAAGTTTTTTGCTCGCGGGCAACCCAATATTATATAATGACCTTGTGAAAGGTATTCCCCGACCCCGGTCAATTCGGAGCACCTCTTATTTTTAGCACTTGGCCCTTGCTTTGTGGAAACCCAAGTGAGGGCAAAGTGCCAAAGTTAAGTGGTTGCAGTTTTTTGCTCGCGGGTTTCCCATCGTAGTACAACGACCATGTAGAATGTATGCCCCGATCCCGGGCTATTCGGAGCACCTCTTATTTTGACCAATTGCCCTTGCTCAGTAGAAAGTGAAGTTAGGGCAAAGTGGCAAAGTTAAGAGGATGGAGTTTTTTGCTCGTGTGCAACCCATGGTTCTATAATGACCTTGTAGAATGTATGCCCCAATCTCGGGCTATTCGGAGCACCTCTTATTTTTACCACTTTTCCCTTGCTTACTCGGAAGCTAAGCAAGGGCAAAATGGCAAAGTGAAGAGGACGGATTATTTTGCTTGCGGGCAACCCATGGTTCTATAATGACCTTTTGGTATGTATGCCCCGATCTTGGTTAATTTGGAGCGCCTCTTATTTTTACCAAGTTTCCCATGCTCAGTAGAACGTCAAGTGAGGGCAAAGTGGCAAAGTTAAGAGGTTGGAGTTTTTTGCTCATGGGCTCCCCATGTTTCTGCAATGACCTTGTGGTACGTATGCCCTGACCCCAGGGTATTCGAACCAGCTCTTATTTTTACTACTTTGCCCTTACTAAGTAGAAAGTCATGCGAGGGTAAAGTAGCAAAGTTAAGAGGTTGGCCTTTTTTGATCGCAGGCTTCCCATGGTTCTACAATGACTGTGGTATGTATGCACTGACCCCGGGCAATTCGTAGAACCTCTTATTTTTAGCACTTGGCCCTTGCTTAGTGGAAACCCAAGCGAGGATAAAATGGCAAAGTTAAGAGGATGAAGTTTTTTGCTCCCAGGCAACCCATGGTTCTATAATGACCTTGTGAACGGTATTCCCCGACCCCGGTCAATTCAGAGCACCTTTTATTTTTGCCACTTGGCCCTTGCTTAGTGGAAACCCCAGTGAGGGCAAAGTGCCAAAGTTAAGTGGTTGTAGGTTTTTGCTCGCGGGCTTCATATGGTAGTACAATGACCTTGTAGAATGTAAGCCCCGATCCCGGGCTATTCGGAACAACTCTTATTTTTACCACCCGTGGTTCTATAATGACCTTTTAGTATGTATGCCCCATCCCTGGTTAATTCGGAGCGCCTCTTATTTTTACCAATTTGCCTATGCTCAGTAGAACGTCAAGTGAGGGCAAAGTGGTAGAGTTAACAGGTGGTTGTTTTTTGCTCGGGGGATCCCTATGGTTCTGCAATGACCTTGTGGTATGTATGTCCCGATCCCGGGCTATTCGGAGCACCTTTTATTTTTAGCACTTGGCCCTTGCTTAGTGGAAACCCAAGTGAGGGCAATGTGCCAAAGTTAAGTGGTTGGAGTTTTTTGCTCGCGGGCTTCCCATGGTAGTACAATGACCTTGTGGAATGTATGCCCCGATCCCAGGCTATTCGGAGCACCTATTATTTTTACAATTTTGCCCTTGCTTAGTTGAAAGCTAAGCGAGGGCAAAATGGTAAAGTTAAGAGGAGGGAGTTTTTGGTTCGCGGGTAACCCATGATTCTATAATGACCTTGTGGTATGTATGCCCCGACCCCGGGCTATTTGGAGCACTTCTTATTTTTACCACTTTGTCGTTGCTTAGTGCAAACCCAAGTGAGGGCAAAGTGCCAAAGTTAAGAGGTTGGAGTTTTTTGCTCACGGGCTTCCCATGGTAGTACAATGACCTTGTAGAATGTATGCCCCGATCCGGGGTTATTCGGAGCACCTCTTATTTTTACCACTTTGCCCTTGCTTAGTCGAAAGCTAAGCGAGGGCAAAATGGCAAACTTAATGGAATGGAGTTTTTTGCTCGCGGCAACCCATGGTTCTATAATGACCATGTGGTAGTTATTCCCCGACACTACTCAGTTTGGAGCACCTCTTATTTTTACAATTTGGCCCTTGCTTAGTGGAAACCCAAGTGAGGGCAAAGTGTCAAAGTTAAGTGGTTCCAGTTTTTTGCACATGGGCTTACCATGGTTCTACAATGACCTTGTGGTACGTATGCCCCACCCCGGGATATTCAAAGCACCTCTTATTTTTACCACTTTGCCCTTGCTGAGCAAAAAGTCAAGTGAGGATAAATGGCAAAGTTAAGAGGTTGGCGTTCTTTGATCGTGGGCTTCCCATGGTTCTACAATGACCTTGTGGTATGTATGCAACGACCCCGGCCTATTCGTAGAACCTCTTATTTTTACCACTTGGCGCTTGCTTAGTGGAAACCCAAGCGAGGGCAAAATGGCAAAGTTAAGAGGATGAAGTTCTTTTCTCGCGGGCAACCCAAGGTACAATAATGACCTTGTGATAGGCATTCCCCGACCCCGGTCAATTCGGAGCACCTCTTATTTTTAGCACTTGGCCCTTGCTTAGTGGAAACCCCAGTGAGGGTAAAGTGCCAAAGTTAAGGGGTTGCAGTTTTTTGCTCGCGGGCTTCCTATGGTAGTACAATGACCTTGTAGAATGTATGCCCCGATCCTAGGCTATTCGGAGCACCTCTTATTTTTACCACTTTGCCCTTGCTTAGTCAAAAGCTAAGCGAGGGCAAAATGGCAAAGTTAAGAGAATGGAGTTTTTTGCTCGCGGGCAACCCATTGTTCTATAATGACCATGTGGTAGGTATTCCCCGACACTGGTCAATTTGGAGCACCTCATATTTTTACCATTTGGCCCTTGCTTAGTGGAAACCCAAGTGACGGCAAAGTGTCAAAGTTAAGTGGTTCAAGTTTTTTGCTTGTGGGCTTACCATGGTTCTACAATGACGTTGTGGTACGTATGCCCCGACCCCGAGCTATTCGGAGCACCTTTTATTTTTACCACTTGGCCGTTGCTTAGTGGAAACCCAGTGAGGGCAATGTGCCAAAGTTAAGTGGTTGGAGTTTTTTGCTCGTGGGCTTACCATGGTTCTACAATGACCTTGTGGTACGTATGCCCCGACCCCGGGCTATTCGAAGCACCTCTTATTTTTACCACTTTGCCCTTGCATAGTAGAAAGTCAAGTGAGGGTAAAGTGGCAAAGTTAAGAGGTTGGCATTTTTTGATCGCGGGCTTCCCATGGTTCTACAATGACCTTATGGTATGTATGCAACGACCTCGGGCTATTCGTGGAACCTCTTATTTTTACCACTTGGCGCTTGTTTAGTGGAAACCCAAGCGAGCGCAAAATGGCAAAGTTAAGAGGATGAAGTTTTTTGCTCGCGGGCAACCCATGGTTATATAATGACCTTGTGAAAGGTATTCCCTGACCTCGGTCAATTCGGAGCACCTCTTATTTTTACCACTTGGCCTTGCTTAGTGGAAACCCAAGTGAGGGCAAAGTGTCAAAGTTAAGTGGTTCCAGTTTTTTGCTCATGGGCTTACCATGGTTCTACAATGACCTTGTGGTACGTATGCCCCACCCCGGGATATTCAAAGCACCTCTTATTTTTAGCACTTTGCCCTTGCTGAGTAGAAAGTCAAGTGAGGATAAGTGGCAAAGTTAAGAGGTTGGCGTTTTTTGATCGCGGGCTTCCCATGGTTCTACAATAACCTTGTGGTATGTATGCAACGACCCCGGCCTATTCGTAGAACCTCTAATTTTTACCACTTGGCGCTTGCTTAGTGGAAACCCAAGCGAGGGAAAAATGGCAAAGTTAAGAGGAAGAAGTTTTTTGCTCGCGGCAACCCAAGGTTCAATAATGAACTTGTGATAGGCATTCCCCGACCCCGGTCAATTCGGAGCAACTCTTATTTTTACCACTTGGCCCTTGCTTAGTGGAAACCACAGTGAGGGTAAAGTGCCAAAGTTAAGGGGTTGCAGTTTTTTGCTCGCGGGCTTCCTATGGTAGTACAATGACCTTGTAGAATGTATGCCCCGATCCTAGGCTATTTGGAGCACCTCTTATTTTTACCACTTTGCCCTTACTTAGTCGAAAGCTAAGCGAGGGAAAAATGGCAAAGTTAAGAGAATGGAGTGTTTTGCTCGCCGGTAACCCATTGTTCTATAATGACCATGTGGTAGGTATTCCCCGACACTGGTCAATTTGGAGCACCTCATATTTTTACCATTTGGCCCTTGCTTAGTGGAAACCCAAGTGACGGCAAAGTGTCAAAGTTAAGTGGTTCAAGTTTTTTGCTTGTGGGCTTACCATGGTTCTACAATGACCTTGTGGTACGTATGCCCCGACCTCGGGCTATTCGAAACACCTCTTATTTTTACCACTTTGCCCTTGCATAGTAGAAAGTCAAGCGAGGGTAAAGTGGCAAAGTTAAGAGGTTGGCGTTTTTTGATTGCGGGCTTCCCATGGTTCTACAATGACCTTATGGTATGTATGCACCGACCTCGGGCTATTCATAGAACCTCTTATTTTTACCACTTGGCCCTTGCTTAGTGGAAACCCAAGCGAGCGCAAAATGGCAAAGTTAAGAGGATGAAGTTTTTTGCTCGCGGGCAACCCATGGTTATATAATGACCTTGTGAAAGGTATTCCCTGACCCCGGTCAATTCGGAGCACCTCTTATTTTTACCACTTGGCCCTTGCTTTGTGGAAACCCAAGTGAGGGCAAAGTGCCAAAGTTAAGTGGTTGCAATTTTTTGCTTGCAGTTTTCCCATGGTAGTACAATGACTTTTTAGAATGTATTCCCCGATCCTTGGCTATTTGGAGCACCTCTTATTTTTACCAATTTGCCCTTGCGCAGTAGAAAGTCAAGTTAGGGCAAAGTGGCAAAGTTAAGTGGTTGCAATTTTTTGCTCGCGGGCTTCCTATCGTAGTACAATGACCTTGTAGAATGTATGCCCCGATCCTGGGCTATTTGGAGCACCTCTTACTTTTACCACTTTGCCCTTGCTTACTCGAAAGCTAAGCGAGGGCAAAATGGCAAAGGTAAGAGGAAGGAGTGTTTTGCTTGCCGGCAACCCATGGTTCTATAATGACTTTTTCGTACGTATGCCCCTACCCTGGTTAATTCAAAGCGCCTCTTATTTTTACCAATTTGCGCATCCTTAGTAGAACGTCAAGTCAGGGCAAAGTGGCAGAGTTAACTGGTTGGAGCTTTTTGCTTGGGGGCTCCCCATGGTTTTGCAATGACCTTGTGGTATGTATGCCCCGATCCCGAGCTATTCGGAGCACCTCTTATTTTTACCACTTGGCCGTTGCTTAGTGGAAACCCAGTGAGGGCAATGTGCCAAAGTTAAGTGGTTGGAGTTTTTTGCTCGTGGGCTTACCATGGTTCTACAATGACCTTGTGGTACGTATGCCCCGACCCCGGGCTATTCGAAGCACCTCTTATTTTTACCACTTTGCCCTTGCATAGTAGAAAGTCAAGTGAGGGTAAAGTGGCAA
Source organism: Cyclocarya paliurus (assembly GCA_029856935.1). Taxonomy (NCBI): domain Eukaryota; kingdom Viridiplantae; phylum Streptophyta; class Magnoliopsida; order Fagales; family Juglandaceae; genus Cyclocarya; species Cyclocarya paliurus. Next base: position 12,455,780 of record CM056951.1, read on the forward strand.
AGTTAAGAGGTTGGCGTTTTTTGATCGCGGGCTTCCCATGGTTCTACAATGACCTTATGGTATGTATGCACCGACCTCGGGCTATTCATAGAACCTCTTATTTTTACCACTTGGCCCTTGCTTAGTGGAAACCCAAGCGAGCGCAAAATGGCAAAGTTAAGAGGATGAAGTTTTTTGCTCGCGGGCAACCCATGGTTATATAATGACCTTGTGAAAGGTATTCCCTGACCCCGGTCAATTCGGAGCACCTCTTATTTTTACCACTTGGCCCTTGCTTTGTGGAAACCCAAGTGAGGGCAAAGTGCCAAAGTTAAGTGGTTGCAATTTTTTGCTTGCAGTTTTCCCATGGTAGTACAATGACTTTTTAGAATGTATTCCCCGATCCTTGGCTATTTGGAGCACCTCTTATTTTTACCAATTTGCCCTTGCGCAGTAGAAAGTCAAGTTAGGGCAAAGTGGCAAAGTTAAGTGGTTGCAATTTTTTGCTCGCGGGCTTCCTATCGTAGTACAATGACCTTGTAGAATGTATGCCCCGATCCTGGGCTATTTGGAGCACCTCTTACTTTTACCACTTTGCCCTTGCTTACTCGAAAGCTAAGCGAGGGCAAAATGGCAAAGGTAAGAGGAAGGAGTGTTTTGCTTGCCGGCAACCCATGGTTCTATAATGACTTTTTCGTACGTATGCCCCTACCCTGGTTAATTCAAAGCGCCTCTTATTTTTACCAATTTGCGCATCCTTAGTAGAACGTCAAGTCAGGGCAAAGTGGCAGAGTTAACTGGTTGGAGCTTTTTGCTTGGGGGCTCCCCATGGTTTTGCAATGACCTTGTGGTATGTATGCCCCGATCCCGAGCTATTCGGAGCACCTCTTATTTTTACCACTTGGCCGTTGCTTAGTGGAAACCCAGTGAGGGCAATGTGCCAAAGTTAAGTGGTTGGAGTTTTTTGCTCGTGGGCTTACCATGGTTCTACAATGACCTTGTGGTACGTATGCCCCGACCCCGGGCTATTCGAAGCACCTCTTATTTTTACCACTTTGCCCTTGCATAGTAGAAAGTCAAGTGAGGGTAAAGTGGCAAAGTTAAGAGGTTGGCGTTTTTTGATCGCGGGCTTCCCATGGTTCTACAATGACCTTATGGTATGCATGCACCGACCTCGGGCTATTCGTGGAACCTCTTATTTTTACCACTTGGCCCTTGTTTAGTGGAAACCCAAGCGAGCGCAAAATGACAAAGTTAAGAGGATGAATTTTTTTGCTCGCGGGCAACCCATGGTTATATAATGACCTTGTGAAAGGTATTCCCTGACCCCGGTCAATTCGGAGCACCTCTTATTTTTACCACTTGGCCTTGCTTAGTGGAAACCCAAGTGAGGGCAAAGTGTCAAAGTTAAGTGGTTCCAGTTTTTTGCTCATGGGCTTACCATGGTTCTACAATGACCTTGTGGTACGTATGCCCCACCCCGGGATATTCAAAGCACCTCTTATTTTTAGCACTTTTCCCTTGCTGAGTAGAAAGTCAAGTGAGGATAAGTGGCAAAGTTAAGAGGTTGGCGTTTTTTGATCGCGGGCTTCCCGTGGTTCTACAATAACCTTGTAGTATGTATGCAACGACCCCGGCCTATTCGTAGAACCTCTAATTTTTACCACTTGGCGCTTGCTTAGTGGAAACCCAAGCGAGGGAAAAATGGCAAAGTTAAAAGGAAGAAGTTTTTTGCTCGCGGCAACCCAAGGTTCAATAATGAACTTGTGATAGGCATTCCCCGACCCCGGTCAATTCGGAGCAACTCTTATTTTTACCACTTGGCCCTTGCTTAGTGGAAACCACAGTGAGGGTAAAGTGCCAAAGTTAAGGGGTTGCAGTTTTTTGCTCGCGGGCTTCCTATGGTAGTACAATGACCTTGTAGAATGTATGCCCCGATCCTAGGCTATTCGGAGCACCTCTTATTTTTACCACTTTGCCCTTACTTAGTCGAAAGCTAAGCGAGGGAAAAATGGCAAAGTTAAGAGAATGGAGTGTTTTGCTCGCCGGTAACCCATTGTTCTATAATGACCATGTGGTAGGTATTCCCCGACACTGGTCAATTTGGAGCACCTCATATTTTTACCATTTGGCCCTTGCTTAGTGGAAACCCAAGTGACGGCAAAGTGTCAAAGTTAAGTGGTTCAAGTTTTTTGCTTGTGGGCTTACCATGGTTCTACAATGACCTTGTGGTACGTATGCCCCGACCCCGGGCTATTCGAAACACCTCTTATTTTTACCACTTTGCCCTCGCATAGTAGAAAGGCAAGCGAGGGTAAAGTGGCAAAGTTAAGAGGTTGGCGTTTTTTGATCGCGGGCTTCCCATGGTTCTACAATGACCTTATGGTATGTATGCACCGACCTCGGGCTATTCATAGAACCTCTTATTTTTACTACTTGGCCCTTGCTTAGTGGAAACCCAAACGAGCGCAAAATGGAAAAGTTAAGAGGATGAAGTTTTTTGCTCGCGGGCAACCCATGGTTATATAATGACCTTGTGAAAGGTATTCCCTGACCCCAGTCAATTCGGAGCACCTCTTATTTTTACCACTTGGCCCTTGCTTTGTCGAAACCCAAGTGAGGGCAAAGTGCCAAAGTTAAGTGGTTGCAATTTTTTGCTTGTAGTTTTCCCATGGTAGTACAATGACTTTGTAGAATGTATTCCACGATCCTTGGCTATTTGGAGCACCTCTTATTTTTACCAATTTGCCCTTGCTCAGTAGAAAGTCAAGTTAGGGCAAAGTGGCAAAGTTAAGTGGTTGCAATTTTTTGCTCGCGGGCTTCCTATCGTAGTACAATGACCTTGTAGAATGTATGCCCCGATCTTGGGCTATTTGGAGCACCTCTTACTTTTACCACTTTGCCCTTGCTTACTCGAAAGCTCAGCGAGGGCAAAATGGCAAAGGTAAGAGGAAGGAGTGTTTTGCTTGCAGGCAACCCATGCTTCTATAATGACTTTTTCGTACGTATGGCCCCACCCTGGTTAATTCAGAGCGCCTCTTATTTTTACCAATTTGCGCATCCTCAGTAGAACGTCAAGTCAGGGCAAAGTGGCAGAGTCAACTGGTTGGATTTTTTTGCTTGGGGGCTCCCCATGGTTTTGCAATGACCTTGTGGTATGTATGCCCCGATCCCGAGCTATTCGGAGCACCTCTTATTTTTACCACTTGTCCGTTGCTTAGTGGAAACCCAGTGAGGGCAATGTGCCAAAGTTAAGTGGTTGGAGTTTTTTGCTCGCGGGCTTCCCATGGTAGTACAGTGACCTTGTGGAATGTTTGCCTCGATCCCGGGCTATTTGGAGCACCTCTTATTTTTACCATTTGGCCCTTGCTTAGTGGAAACCCAAGTGAGGGCAAAGTGTCAAAGTTAAGTGGTTCGAGTTTTTTCTCGTGGGCTTACCATGGTTCTACACTGACCTTGTGGTACGTATGCCCCGACCCCGGGCTATTCGAAGCACCTCTTATTTTTACAACTTTTCCCTTGCATAGTAGAAAGTCAAGTGAGGGTAAAGTGGCAAAGTTAAGAGGTTGGTGTTTTTTGATCGCGGGCTTCCCATGGGTCTACAATGACCTTATGGTATGTATGCACCGACCTCGGGCTATTCGTGGAACCTCTTATTTTTACCACTTGGCCCTTCCTTAGTTGAAACCCAAGCGAGCGCAAAATGGCAAAGTTAAGAGGATGAGGTTTTTTGCTCGCGGGCAACCCATGGTTATATAATGACCTTGTGAAAGGTATTCCCTGACCCCGGTCAATTCGGAGCACCTCTTATTTTTACCACGTGGCCTTGCTTTGTGGAAACCCAAGTGAGGGCAAAGTGCCAAAGTTAAGAGGTTGGACTTTTTTGCTCGCGGGCTACCCATGAAAGTACAATGAGCTTGTAGAATGTATGCCCCGATCAGGGGCTATTCGAAGCACCTCCTATTTTTACCAATTTTCCCTTGCTCAGTAGAAACTCAAGTGTGGGCAAAGTGTCAAAATTAAGAGGTTGGCATTTTTTGATCGCGGGCTTCCCATGGTTCTACAATGACCTTGTGGTATGTATGCTCCGACCTCGGACTATTCGGAGTACCTCTTATTTTTACCACTTTGCCCATGCTTAGTTGAAAGCCAAGTGAGGGCAAAGTGGCAAAGTTAAGAGGTTGGAGTTTTTTGCCCGCGAGCAACCCATGGTTCAATAATGACCTTGTGGTTTGTTATCCCCAACCTCGGTTAATTCGGAGCACCTCTTCCTTTTACCACTTTGCCCTTGCTTAGTTGAAAGCCAAGTAAGGGCAAAGTGGAAAAGTTAAGAGGTTGGAGTTTTTTTTCGTGGGCTTTCCCATGGTTTTACAATGACCTTGTAGAATGTATGTCCCGATCTCAAGCTATTAGGAGCACCTCTTATTTTTACCACTTTGCCCTTGCATAGTCGAAAGCTAAGCGAGGGCAAAATGGCAAAGTTTAGAAGATGGAGTTTTTTGCTCGCGGGCAACCCATGGTTCCATAATGACCTTGTGGTATGTATGCCCGACCCCGGTGAATTCGGAGCACCTCTTATTTTTACGAAATGCCCTTGCTCATTAGAAAGTCAAGTGAGGGCAATGTGTCAAAGTTAAGAGGTTGGAGTTTTTTGCTCGTGGCCAACCCATGGTTCTATAAAGACCTTCTGCTATGTATGCCCCGACCGAATTCGGAGCACCTCTTATTTTTACCACTTTGCCCTTGCTTAGGAGAAAGTCAAGTCAGGGCAAAGTGCCAAAGTTAAGAGGTTGGACTTTTTTGCTCGCGGGCTACCCGTAGAAGTACAATGAGCATGTAGAATGTATGCCCCGATCTGGGGCTATTCGGAGCACCTCTTATTTTTACCAATTTGCCCTTGCTCAGTAGAAAGTCAAGTGTGGGCAAAGTGTCAAAGTTAAGTGGTTGGAGTTTTTTGCTCATGGGCTTCCCGTGGTTCTCTAATGACCTTGTGGTACGTATGCCCAGATCCCCGGCTATTCGAAGCACCTCTTATTTTTACCACTTTGGCCTTGCTAAGTTGAAAGTCAAGTGAGGGCAAAGTGGCAAAGTTAAGAGGTTGGCATTTTTTGATCGCAGGCTTCGCATGGTTCTACAATGACCTTGTGGTATGTATGCTCCGACCCCGGCTATTTGGAGTACCTCTTATTTTTACCACTTTGCCCTTGCCTAGTTGAAAGCCAAGTGAGGGCAAAGTGGCAAAGTTAAGAGGTTGGAGTTTTTTGCCCGCGAGCAACCGATGGTTCAATAATGACCTTGTGGTATGTTAGCCCCGACCTCGGTTAATTCGGAGCACCTCTTCTTTTTACCACTTTGCCCTTGCTTAGTTGAAAGCCAAGTAAGGGCAAAGTGGCAAAGTTAAGAGGTTGGAGTTTTTTGTTCGTGGGCTTTCCCATGGTTTTACAATGACCTTGTAGAATGTATGTCCCGATCTCGGGCTATTCGGAGCACCTCTTACTTTTACCACTTTGCCCTTGCTTAGTCGAAAGCTAAGCGATGGCAAAATGGCAAAGTTTCAAACATGGAGTTTTTTGCTCGCGGGCAACCCATGGTTCTATAATGACCTTGTGGTATGTATGCCCGACCCCGGAGAATTCGGAGCACCTCTTATTTTTACGAATTTGCCCTTTCTCATTAGAAAGTCAAGTGAGGGCAATGTGTCAAAGTTAAGAGGTTGGAGTTTTTTGCTCGCGGCCAACCCATGGTTCTATAATGACCTTTTGCTATGTATGCCCCGACCGAATTCGGAGCACATCTTATTTTTACCACTTTTCCCTTGCTTAGGAGAAAGTCAAGTCAGGGCAAAGTGCCAAAGTTAAGTTGTTGTACTTTTTTGCTCGCGGGCAACCCGTGGAAGTACAATGAGCATGTACAATGTATGTCCCGATCCCAGGCTATTCGAAGCACCTCTTATTTTTACCATTTTTCCCTTGCTTAGTTGAAACCCAATAAAGGGCAAAATGCAAAGTTAAGAGGATGGAGTTTTTTGCTCATGAGCAACCCATGGTTCAATAATGACCTTGTGGTATGTTAGCCCCGACCTCGGTTAATTCGGAGCACCTCTTCTTTTCATCACTTTGCCCTTGCTTAGTTGAAAGCCAAGTAAGGGCAAAGTGGCAAAGTTAAAAGGTTGGAGTTTTTTTTTCGTGGGATTTCCCATGGTCTTACAATGACCTTGTAGAATGTTGTCTCGATCTCGGGCTATTTAGAGCACCTCTTATTTTTACCACTTTGCCCTTGCATAGTCAAAAGCTAAGCGAGGGCAAAATGGCAACATTTAGAAGATGGAGATTTTGGCTCGCGGGCAACCCATGGTTCTATACTGACCTTGTGGTATGTATGCCCGACCCCGGTGAATTCGGAGCACCTCTTATTTTTACCACTTTGCCCTTGCTAAGTAGAAAGTCAAGTGAGGGAAAAGTGGAGTTTTTTGCTCATGAGCAACCCATGGTTCAATAATGACCTTGTGGTATGTTAGCCCCGACCTCGGTTAATTCGGAGCACCTCTTCTTTTTACCACTTTGCCCTTGCTTGGTTGAAAGCCAAATAAGGGCAAAGTGGCAAAGTTAAGAGGTTGGAGTTTTTTTTTTCGTGGGCTTTCCCATGGTCTTACAATGACCTTGTAGAATGTATGTCCCGTTCTCGGGCTATTCGGAGCACCTCTTATTTTTACCACTTTGCCCTTGTATAGTCAAAAGCTAAGAGAGGGCAAAATGGCAACATTTAGAAGATGGAGTTTTTGGCTCGCGGGCAACCCATGGTTCTATAATGACCTTGTGGTATGTATGCCCGACCCCGGTGAATTTGGAGCACCTCTTATTTTTATCACTTTGCCCTTGCTAAGTAGAAAGTCAAGTGAGGGAAAAGTGCCAAAGTTAAGAGGTTGGAGTTTTTTGCTTGCCGGCTTCCCATGGAAGTACAATGACCTTGTAGAATGTATGCCCCGATCCGGGACTATTCGGAGCACCTCTTATTTTTACCAATTTGCCCTTGCTCAGTAGAAACTCAATTGTGGGCAAAGTGTCAAAGTTAAGAGGTTGGAGTTTTTTGCTCATGGGCTTCCCATGGTTCTACAATGACCTTGTGGTACGTATGCCCCAGCCCCGGGCTATTCGGAGCACCTCTTATGTTTACCACTTTGCCCTTGCTTAGTTGAAAGTCAAGTGAGGGAAAGTGGCAAAGTTAAGAGGTTGGCATTTTTTGATCGCGGGCTTCCCATGGATCTACAATGACCTTGTGGTATGTATGCTCCGACCCCTTGCTATCCGGAGTACCTCTTATTTTTACGACATTGCCCTTGCTAGTTGAAAGCCAAGTGAAGGCAAAATGGCAAAGTTAAGAGGTTGGAGTTTTTTTTTCGTGGGCTTTCCCATGGTTCTACAATGACCTTGTGGTACGTATGCCCCGGCCCCGGGCTATTCGGAGCACCTCTTATGTTTACCACTTTGCCCTTGCTTAGTTGAAAGTCAAGTGAGGGAAAGTGGCAAAGTTAAGAGGTTGGCATTTTTTGATCGCGGGCTTCCCATGGATCTACAATGACCTTGTGGTATGTATGCTCCGACCCCTGGCTATTCGGAGTACCTCTTATTTTTACGACATTGCCCTTGCTTAGTTGAAAGCCAAGTAAGGGCAAAGTGGCAAAGTTAAGAGGTTGGAGTTTTTTTTTCGCGGGCTTTCCCGTGGTCTTACAATGACCTTGTAGAATGTATGTCCCGTTCTCGGGCTATTCAGAGCACCTCTTATTTTTACCACTTCGCCCTTGCATAGTCAAAAGCTAAGCGAGGGCAAAATGGCAACATTTAGAAGATGGAGTTTTTTGCTCGCGGGCAAGCCATGGTTCTATAATGACCTTGTGGTATGTATGCTCAACCCCGGAGAATTCGGAGCACCTCTTATTTTTACCACTTTGCCCTTCCTAAGTAGAAAGTCAAGTGAGGGCAAAGTGCCAAACTTAAGAGGTTGGAGTTTTTTGCTCGCAGGCATCCCATGGAAGTACAATGACCTTGTAGAATGTATGCCCCGATCTGGGGCTATTCGTCGCACCTCTTATTTTTACCAATTTTCCCTTGCTCAGTAGAAACTCAAGTGTGGGCAAAGTGTCAAAGTTAAGAGGTTGGAGTTTTTTGCTCATGGGCTTCCCGTGGTTCTACAATGACCTTGTGGTACGTATGCCCCAGCCCCGGGCTATTCGGAGCACCTCTTATGTTTACCACTTTGCCCTTGCTTAGTTGAAAGTCAAGTGAGGGAAAGTGGCAAAGTTAAGAGGTTGGCATTTTTTGATCGCGGGCTTCCCATGGATCTACAATGACCTTGTGGTATGTATGCTCCGACCCCTGGCTATTCGGAGTACCTCTTATTTTTACGACATTGCCCTTGCTTAGTTGAAAGCCAAGTAAGGGCAAAGTGGCAAAGTTAAGAGGTTGGAGTTTTTTTTTCGCGGGCTTTCCCATGGTCTTACAATGATCTTGTAGAATGTATGTCCCGTTCTCGGGCTATTCAGAGCACCTCTTATTTTTACCACTTCGCCCTTGCATAGTCAAAAGCTAAGCGAGGGCAAAATGGCAACATTTAGAAGATGGAGTTTTTTGCTCGCGGGCAAGCCATGGTTCTATAATGACCTTGTGGTATGTATGCTCAACCCCGGTGAATTCGGAGCACCTCTTATTTTTACCACTTTGCCCTTCCTAAGTAGAAAGTCAAGTGAGGGCAAAGTGCCAAACTTAAGAGGTTGGAGTTTTTTGCTCGCAGGCATCCCATGGAAGTACAATGACCTTGTAGAATGTATGCCCCGATCTGGGGCTATTCGTCGCACCTCTTATTTTTACCAATTTTCCCTTGCTCAGTAGAAACTCAAGTGTGGGCAAAGTATCAAAGTTAAGAGGTTGGAGTTTTTTGCTCATGGGCTTCCCAGGGTTCTACAATGACCTTGTGGTACGTATGCCCCGGCCCCGGGCTATTCGAAGCACCTCTTATTTTTACCACTTTGCCCTTGCTTAGTTGAAAGTCAAGTGAGGGAAAGTGGCAAAGTTAAGAGGTTGGCATTTTTTGATCGCGGGCTTCCCATGGATCTACAATGACCTTGTGGTATGTATGCTCCGACCCCTTGCTATTCGGAGTACCTCTTATTTTTACGACATTGCCCTTGCTAGTTGAAAGCCAAGTGAAGGCAAAATGGCAAAGTTAAGAGGTTGGAGTTTTTTTTTCGTGGGCTTTCCCATGGTCTCACAATGACCTTGTAGAATGTATGTCCCGTTCTCGGGCTATTCGGAGCACCTCTTATTTTTACCACTTTGCCCTTGCATAGTCAAAAGCTAAGCGAGGGTAAAATGGCAACATTTAGAAGATGGAGTTTTTTGCTCGCGGGCAACCCATGGTTCTATAATGACCTTGTGGTATGTATGCCCGACCCCGGTGAATTCGGAGCACCTCTTATTTTCACCACTTTGCCCTTCCTAAGTAGAAAGTCAAGTGAGGGCAAAGTGCCAAACTTAAGAGGTTGGAGTTTTTTGCTCGCAGGCATCCCATGGAAGTACAATGACCTTGTAGAATGTATGCCCCGATCTGGGGCTATTCGTCGCACCTCTTATTTTTACCAATTTTCCCTCGCTCAGTAGAAACTCAAGTGTGGGCAAAGTGTCAAAGTTAAGAGGTTGGAGTTTTTTGCTCATGGGCTTCCCATGGTTCTACAATGACCTTGTGGTACGTATGCCCCGGCCCCGGGCTATTCGAAGCACCTCTTATCTTTACCACTTTGCCCTTGCTTAGTTGAAAGTCAAGTGAGGGAAAGTGGCAAAGTTAAGAGGTTGGCATTTTTTGATCGTGGGCTTCCCATGGATCTACAATGACCTTGTGGTATTTATGCTCCGACCCCTTGCTATTCGGAGTACCTCTTATTTTTACGACATTGCCCTTCCTTAGTTGAAAGCCAAGTGAAGGCAAAATGGCAAAGTTAAGAGGTTGGAGTTTTTTGCTAGCGGGCTTCCCATGGAAGTACAATGACCTTGCAGAATGTATGCCCCGATCCGGGGCTATTCGGAGCACGTCTTATTTTTACCAACTTGCCCTTACTCAGTAGAAACTCAAGTGTGGGCAAAGTGTCAAAGTTAAGAGGTTGTAGTTTTTTGCTCATGGGCTTCCCATGGTTCTACAATGACCTTGTGGTACATATGCCGCGGCCCCGGGCTATTCGAAACACCTCTTATTTGTACCACTTTGCCCTTGCGTAGTTGAAAGTCAAGTGAGGGCAAAGTGGCAAAGTTAAGAGGTTGGCATTTTTTGATCGCGGGCTTCCCATGGATCTACAATGACCTTGTGGTATGTATGCTCCGACCCCTTGCTATCCGGAGTACCTCTTATTTTTACGACATTGCCCTTGCTAGTTGAAAGCCAAGTGAAGGCAAAATGGCAAAGTTAAGAGGTTGGAGTTTTTTTTTCGTGGGCTTTCCCATGGTTCTACAATGACCTTGTGGTATGTATGCCCCGGCCCCGGGCTATTCGGAGCACCTCTTATGTTTACCACTTTGCCCTTGCTTAGTTGAAAGTCAAGTGAGGGAAAGTGGCAAAGTTAAGAGGTTGGCATTTTTTGATCGCGGGCTTCCCATGGATCTACAATGACCTTGTGGTATGTATGCTCCGACCCCTGGCTATTCGGAGTACCTCTTATTTTTACGACATTGCCCTTGCTTAGTTGAAAGCCAAGTAAGGGCAAAGTGGCAAAGTTAAGAGGTTGGAGTTTTTTTTTCGCGGGCTTTCCCGTGGTCTTACAATGACCTTGTAGAATGTATGTCCCGTTCTCGGGCTATTCAGAGCACCTCTTATTTTTACCACTTCGCCCTTGCATAGTCAAAAGCTAAGCGAGGGCAAAATGGCAACATTTAGAAGATGGAGTTTTTTGCTCGCGGGCAAGCCATGGTTCTATAATGACCTTGTGGTATGTATGCTCAACCCCGGTGAATTCGGAGCACCTCTTATTTTTACCACTTTGCCCTTCCTAAGTAGAAAGTCAAGTGAGGGCAAAGTGCCAAACTTAAGAGGTTGGAGTTTTTTGCTCGCAGGCATCCCATGGAAGTACAATGACCTTGTAGAATGTATGCCCCGATCTGGGGCTATTCGTCGCACCTCTTATTTTTACCAATTTTCCCTTGCTCAGTAGAAACTCAAGTGTGGGCAAAGTGTCAAAGTTAAGAGGTTGGAGTTTTTTGCTCATGGGCTTCCCGTGGTTCTACAATGACCTTGTGGTACGTATGCCCCAGCCCCGGGCTATTCGGAGCACCTCTTATGTTTACCACTTTGCCCTTGCTTAGTTGAAAGTCAAGTGAGGGAAAGTGGCAAAGTTAAGAGGTTGGCATTTTTTGATCGCGGGCTTCCCATGGATCTACAATGACCTTGTGGTATGTATGCTCCGACCCCTGGCTATTCGGAGTACCTCTTATTTTTACGACATTGCCCTTGCTTAGTTGAAAGCCAAGTAAGGGCAAAGTGGCAAAGTTAAGAGGTTGGAGTTTTTTTTTCGCGGGCTTTCCCATGGTCTTACAATGATCTTGTAGAATGTATGTCCCGTTCTCGGGCTATTCAGAGCACCTCTTATTTTTACCACTTCGCCCTTGCATAGTCAAAAGCTAAGCGAGGGCAAAATGGCAACATTTAGAAGATGGAGTTTTTTGCTCGCGGGCAAGCCATGGTTCTATAATGACCTTGTGGTATGTATGCTCAACCCCGGTGAATTCGGAGCACCTCTTATTTTTACCACTTTGCCCTTCCTAAGTAGAAAGTCAAGTGAGGGCAAAGTGCCAAACTTAAGAGGTTGGAGTTTTTTGCTCGCAGGCATCCCATGGAAGTACAATGACCTTGTAGAATGTATGCCCCGATCTGGGGCTATTCGTCGCACCTCTTATTTTTACCAATTTTCCCTTGCTCAGTAGAAACTCAAGTGTGGGCAAAGTATCAAAGTTAAGAGGTTGGAGTTTTTTGCTCATGGGCTTCCCAGGGTTCTACAATGACCTTGTGGTACGTATGCCCCGGCCCCGGGCTATTCGAAGCACCTCTTATTTTTACCACTTTGCCCTTGCTTAGTTGAAAGTCAAGTGAGGGAAAGTGGCAAAGTTAAGAGGTTGGCATTTTTTGATCGCGGGCTTCCCATGGATCTACAATGACCTTGTGGTATGTATGCTCCGACCCCTTGCTATTCGGAGTACCTCTTATTTTTACGACATTGCCCTTGCTAGTTGAAAGCCAAGTGAAGGCAAAATGGCAAAGTTAAGAGGTTGGAGTTTTTTTTTCGTGGGCTTTCCCATGGTTCTACAATGACCTTGTGGTATGTATGCCCCGGCCCCGGGCTATTCGGAGCACCTCTTATGTTTACCACTTTGCCCTTGCTTAGTTGAAAGTCAAGTGAGGGAAAGTGGCAAAGTTAAGAGGTTGGCATTTTTTGATCGCGGGCTTCCCATGGATCTACAATGACCTTGTGGTATGTATGCTCCGACCCCTGGCTATTCGGAGTACCTCTTATTTTTACGACTTTGCCCTTGCTTAGTTGAAAGCCAAGTAAGGGCAAAGTGGCAAAGTTAAGAGGTTGGAGTTTTTTTTTTCGCGGGCTTTCCCATGGTCTTACAATGATCTTGTAGAATGTATGTCCCCGTTCTCGGGCTATTCAGAGCACCTCTTATTTTTACCACTTCGCCCTTGCATAGTCAAAAGCTAAGCGAGGGCAAAATGGCAACATTTAGAAGATGGAGTTTTTTGCTCGCGGGCAAGCCATGGTTCTATAATGACCTTGTGGTATGTATGCTCAACCCCGGTGAATTCGGAGCACCTCTTATTTTTACCACTTTGCCCTTCCTAAGTAGAAAGTCAAGTGAGGGCAAAGTGCCAAACTTAAGAGGTTGGAGTTTTTTGCTCGCAGGCATCCCATGGAAGTACAATGACCTTGTAGAATGTATGCCCCGATCTGGGGCTATTCGTCGCACCTCTTATTTTTACCAATTTTCCCTTGCTCAGTAGAAACTCAAGTGTGGGCAAAGTGTCAAAGTTAAGAGGTTGGAGTTTTTTGCTCATGGGCTTCCCATGGTTCTACAATGACCTTGTAATACGTATGCCCCGGCCCCGGGCTATTCGAAGCACCTCTTATCTTTACCACTTTGCCCTTGCTTAGTTGAAAGTCAAGTGAGGGAAAGTGGCAAAGTTAAGAGGTTGGCATTTTTTGATCGTGGGCTTCCCATGGATCTACAATGACCTTGTGGTATTTATGCTCCGACCCCTTGCTATTCGGAGTACCTCTTATTTTTACGACATTGCCCTTGCTTAGTTGAAAGCCAAGTGAAGGCAAAATGGCAAAGTTAAGAGGTTGGAGTTTTTTGCTAGCGGGCTTCCCATGGAAGTACAATGACCTTGCAGAATGTATGCCCCGATCCGGGGCTATTCGGAGCACGTCTTATTTTTACCAACTTGCCCTTACTCAGTAGAAACTCAAGTGTGGGCAAAGTGTCAAAGTTAAGAGGTTGTAGTTTTTTGCTCATGGGCTTCCCATGGTTCTACAATGACCTTGTGGTACATATGCCGCGGCCCCGGGCTATTCGAAACACCTCTTATTTGTACCACTTTACCCTTGCGTAGTTGAAAGTCAAGTGAGGGCAAAGTGGCAAAGTTAAGAGGTTGGCATTTTTTGATCGCGGGCTTCCCATGGATCTACAATGACCTTGTGGTATGTATGCTCCGACCCCTTGCTATTCGGAGTACCTCTTATTTTTACGACATTGCCCTTGCTAGTTGAAAGCCAAGTGAAGGCAAAATGGCAAAGTTAAGAGGTTGGAGTTTTTTTTTCGTGGGCTTTCCCATGGTTCTACAATGACCTTGTGGTACGTATGCCCCGGCCCCGGGCTATTCGGAGCACCTCTTATGTTTACCACTTTGCCCTTGCTTAGTTGAAAGTCAAGTGAGGGAAAGTGGCAAAGTTAAGAGGTTGGCATTTTTTGATCGCGGGCTTCCCATGGATCTACAATGACCTTGTGGTATGTATGCTCCGACCCCTGGCTATTCGGAGTACCTCTTATTTTTACGACATTGCCCTTGCTTAGTTGAAAGCCAAGTAAGGGCAAAGTGGCAAAGTTAAGAGGTTGGAGTTTTTTTTTCGCGGGCTTTCCCATGGTCTTACAATGATCTTGTAGAATGTATGTCCCGTTCTCGGGCTATTCAGAGCACCTCTTATTTTTACCACTTCGCCCTTGCATAGTCAAAAGCTAAGCGAGGGCAAAATGGCAACATTTAGAAGATGGAGTTTTTTGCTCGCGGGCAAGCCATGGTTCTATAATGACCTTGTGGTATGTATGCTGAACCCCGGTGAATTCGGAGCACCTCTTATTTTTACCACTTTGCCCTTCCTAAGTAGAAAGTCAAGTGAGGGCAAAGTGCCAAACTTAAGAGGTTGGAGTTTTTTGCTCGCAGGCATCCCATGGAAGTACAATGACCTTGTAGAATGTATGCCCCGATCTGGGGCTATTTGTCGCACCTCTTATTTTTACCAATTTTCCCTTGCTCAGTAGAAACTCAAGTGTGGGCAAAGTGTCAAAGTTAAGAGGTTGGAGTTTTTTGCTCATGGGCTTCCCATGGTTCTACAATGACCTTGTGGTACGTATGCCCCGGCCCCGGGCTATTCGAAGCACCTCTTATTTTTACCACTTTGCCCTTGCTTAGTTGAAAGTCAAGTGAGGGAAAGTGGCAAAGTTAAGAGGTTGGCATTTTTTGATCGCGGGCTTCCCATGGATCTACAATGACCTTGTGGTATGTATGCTCCGACCCCGGGCTATTCGGAGTACCTCTTATTTTTACGACTTTGCCCTTGCTAGTTGAAAGCCAAGTGAAGGCAAAATGGCAAAGTTAAGAGGTTGGAGTTTTTTTTTTCGTGGGCTTTCCCATGGTCTTACAATGACCTTGTAGAATGTATGTCCCGTTCTCGGGCTATTCGGAGCACCTCTTATTTTTACCACTTTGCCCTTGCATAGTCAAAAGCTAAGCGAGGGTAAAATGGCAACATTTAGAAGATGGAGTTTTTTGCTCGCGGGCAACCCATGGTTCTATAATGACCTTGTGGTATGTATGCCCGACCCCGGTGAATTGGAGCACCTCTTATTTTCACCACTTTGCCCTTCCTAAGTAGAAAGTCAAGTGAGGGCAAAGTGCCAAACTTAAGAGGTTGGAGTTTTTTGCTCGCAGGCATCCCATGGAAGTACAATGACCTTGTAGAATGTATGCCCCAATCTGGAGCTATTCGTCGCACCTCTTATTTTTACCAATTTTCCCTTGCTCAGTAGAAACTCAAGTGTGGGCAAAGTGTCAAAGTTAAGAGGTTGGAGTTTTTTGCTCATGGGCTTCCCATGGTTCTACAATGACCTTGTGGTACGTATGCCCCGGCCCCGGGCTATTCGAAGCACCTCTTATCTTTACCACTTTGCCCTTGCTTAGTTGAAAGTCAAGTGAGGGAAAGTGGCAAAGTTAAGAGGTTGGCATTTTTTGATCGTGGGCTTCCCATGGATCTACAATGACCTTGTGGTATTTATGCTCCGACCCCTTGCTATTCGGAGTACCTCTTATTTTTACGACATTGCCCTTGCTTAGTTGAAAGCCAAGTGAAGGCAAAATGGCAAAGTTAAGAGGTTGGAGTTTTTTGCTAGCGGGCTTCCCATGGAAGTACAATGACCTTGCAGAATGTATGCCCCTATCCGGGGCTATTCGGAGCACGTCTTATTTTTACCAACTTGCCCTTACTCAGTAGAAACTCAAGTGTGGGCAAAGTGTCAAAGTTAAGAGGTTGGAGTTTTTTGCTCATGGGCTTCCCATGGTTCTACAATGACCTTGTGGTACATATGCCGCGGCCCCCGGGCTATTCGAAACACCTCTTATTTGTACCACTTTGCCCTTGCGTAGTTGAAAGTCAAGTGAGGGCAAAGTGGCAAAGTTAAGAGGTTGGCATTTTTTGATCGCGGGCTTCCCATGGATCTACAATGACCTTGTGGTATGTATGCTCCGACCCCTTGCTATTCGGAGTACCTCTTATTTTTACGACATTGCCCTTGCTAGTTGAAAGCCAAGTGAAGGCAAAATGGCAAAGTTAAGAGGTTGGAGTTTTTTTTTCGTGGGCTTTCCCATGGTTCTACAATGACCTTGTGGTACGTATGCCCCGGCCTCGGGCTATTCGAAGCACCTCTTATCTTTACCACTTCGCCCTTGCTTAGTTGAAAGTCAAGTGAGGGAAAGTGGCAAAGTTAAGAGGTTGGCATTTTTTGATCGTGGGCTTCCCGTGGATCTACAATGACCTTGTGGTATTTATGCTCCGACCCTTGCTATTCGGAGTACCTCTTATTTTTACGACATTGCCCTTGCTTAGTTGAAAGCCAAGTGAAGGCAAAATGGCAAAGTTAAGAGGTTGGAGTTTTTTGCTAGCGGGCTTCCCATGGAAGTACAATGACCTTGCAGAATGTATGCCCCGATCCGGGGCTATTCGGAGCACGTCTTATTTTTACCAACTTGCCCTTACTCAGTAGAAACTCAAGTGTGGGCAAAGTGTCAAAGTTAAGAGGTTGGAGTTTTTTGCTCATGGGCTTCCCATGGTTCTACAATGACCTTGTGGTACATATGCCGCGGCCCCGGGCTATTCGAAAACCCTCTTATTTGTACCACTTTGCCCTTGCGTAGTTGAAAGTCAAGTGAGGGCAAAGTGGCAAAGTTAAGAGGTTGGCATTTTTTGATCGCGGGCTTCCCATGGATCTACAATGACCTTGTGGTACGTATGCTCCGACCCCTTGCTATTCGGAGTACCTCTTATTTTTACGACATTGCCCTTGCTAGTTGAAAGCCAAGTGAAGGCAAAATGGCAAAGTTAAGAGGTTGGAGTTTTTTTTTCGTGGGCTTTCCCATGGTCTTACAATGACCTTGTAGAATGTATGTCCCGTTCTCGGGCTATTCGGAGCACCTCTTATTTTTACCACTTTGCCCTTGCATAGTCAAAAGCTAAGCGAGGGTAAAATGGCAACATTTAAAAGATGGAGTTTTTTGCTCGCGGGCAACCCATGGTTCTATAATGACCTTGTGGTATGTATGCCCGACCCCGGTGAATTCGGAGCACCTCTTATTTTCACCACTTTGCCCTTCCTAAGTAGAAAGTCAAGTGAGGGCAAAGTGCCAAACTTAAGAGGTTGGAGTTTTTTGCTCGCAGGCATCCCATGGAAGTACAATGACCTTGTAGAATGTATGCCCCGATCTGGGGCTATTCGTCGCACCTCTTATTTTTACCAATTTTCCCTTGCTCAGTAGAAACTCAAGTGTGGGCAAAGTGTCAAAGTTAAGAGGTTGGAGTTTTTTGCTCATGGGCTTCCCATGGTTCTACAATGACCTTGTGGTACGTATGCCCCGGCCCCGGGCTATTCGAAGCACCTCTTATCTTTACCACTTTGCCCTTGCTTAGTTGAAAGTCAAGTGAGGGAAAGTGGCAAAGTTAAGAGGTTGGCATTTTTTGATCGTGGGCTTCCCATGGATCTACAATGACCTTGTGGTATTTATGCTCCGACCCCTTGCTATTCGGAGTACCTCTTATTTTTACGACATTGCCCTTGCTTAGTTGAAAGCCAAGTGAAGGCAAAATGGCAAAGTTAAGAGGTTGGAGTTTTTTGCTAGCGGGCTTCCCATGGAAGTACAATGACCTTGCAGAATGTATGCCCCGATCCGGGGCTATTCGGAGCACGTCTTATTTTTACCAACTTGCCCTTACTCAGTAGAAACTCAAGTGTGGGCAAAGTGTCAAAGTTAAGAGGTTGGAGTTTTTTGCTCATGGGCTTCCCATGGTTCTACAATGACCTTGTGGTACATATGCCGCGGCCCCGGGCTATTCGAAACACCTCTTATTTGTACCACTTTGCCCTTGCGTAGTTGAAAGTCAAGTGAGGGCAAAGTGGCAAAGTTAAGAGGTTGGCATTTTTTGATCGCGGGCTTCCCATGGATCTACAATGACCTTGTGGTATGTATGCTCCGACCCCTTGCTATTCGGAGTACCTCTTATTTTTACGACATTGCCCTTGCTAGTTGAAAGCCAAGTGAAGGCAAAATGGCAAAGTTAAGAGGTTGGAGTTTTTTTTTTCGTGGGCTTTCCCATGGTTCTACAATGACCTTGTGGTACGTATG
The DNA here is from genome assembly GCA_029856935.1 of Cyclocarya paliurus. Classification (NCBI taxonomy): domain Eukaryota; kingdom Viridiplantae; phylum Streptophyta; class Magnoliopsida; order Fagales; family Juglandaceae; genus Cyclocarya; species Cyclocarya paliurus. Next base: position 12,473,966 of record CM056951.1, read on the forward strand.
CCCCGGCCTCGGGCTATTCGAAGCACCTCTTATCTTTACCACTTTGCCCTTGCTTAGTTGAAAGTCAAGTGAGGGAAAGTGGCAAAGTTAAGAGGTTGGCATTTTTTGATCGTGGGCTTCCCGTGGATCTACAATGACCTTGTGGTATTTATGCTCCGACCCCTTGCTATTCGGAGTACCTCTTATTTTTACGACATTGCCCTTGCTTAGTTGAAAGCCAAGTGAAGGCAAAATGGCAAAGTTAAGAGGTTGGAGTTTTTTGCTAGCGGGCTTCCCATGGAAGTACAATGACCTTGCAGAATGTATGCCCCGATCCGGGGCTATTCGGAGCACGTCTTATTTTTACCAACTTGCCCTTACTCAGTAGAAACTCAAGTGTGGGCAAAGTGTCAAAGTTAAGAGGTTGGAGTTTTTTGCTCATGGGCTTCCCATGGTTCTACAATGACCTTGTGGTACATATGCCGCGGCCCCGGGCTATTCGAAAACCCTCTTATTTGTACCACTTTGCCCTTGCGTAGTTGAAAGTCAAGTGAGGGCAAAGTGGCAAAGTTAAGAGGTTGGCATTTTTTGATCGCGGGCTTCCCATGGATCTACAATGACCTTGTGGTATGTATGCTCCGACCCCTTGCTATTCGGAGTACCTCTTATTTTTACGACATTGCCCTTGCTAGTTGAAAGCCAAGTGAAGGCAAAATGGCAAAGTTAAGAGGTTGGAGTTTTTTTTTCGTGGGCTTTCCCATGGTCTTACAATGACCTTGTAGAATGTATGTCCCGTTCTCGGGCTATTCGGAGCACCTCTTATTTTTACCACTTTGCCCTTGCATAGTCAAAAGCTAAGCGAGGGTAAAATGGCAACATTTAAAAGATGGAGTTTTTTGCTCGCGGGCAACCTATGGTTCTATAATGACCTTGTGGTATGTATGCCCGACCCCGGTGAATTCGGAGCACCTCTTATTTTTACCACTTTGCCCTTCCTAAGTAGAAAGTCAAGTGAGGGCAAAGTGCCAAACTTAAGAGGTTGGAGTTTTTTGCTCGCAGGCATCCCATGGAAGTTCAATGACCTTGTAGAATGTATGCCCCGATCTGGAGCTATTCGTCGCACCTCTTATTTTTACCAATTTTCCCTTGCTCAGTAGAAACTCAAGTGTGGGCAAAGTGTCAAAGTTAAGAGGTTGGAGTTTTTTTCTCATGGGCTTCCCATGGTTCTACAATGACCTTGTGGTACGTATGCCCCAGCCCCGGGCTATTCGAAGCACCTCTTATCTTTACCACTTTGCCCTTGCTTAGTTGAAAGTCAAGTGAGGGAAAGTGGCAAAGTTAAGAGGTTGGCATTTTTTGATCGTGGGCTTCCCATGGATCTACAATGACCTTGTGGTATTTATGCTCCGACCCCTTGCTATTCGGAGTACCTCTTATTTTTACGACATTGCCCTTGCTTAGTTGAAAGCCAAGTGAAGGCAAAATGGCAAAGTTAAGAGGTTGGAGTTTTTTGCTAGCGGGCTTCCCATGGAAGTACAATGACCTTGCAGAATGTATGCCCCGATCCAGGGCTATTCGGAGCACGTCTTATTTTTACCAACTTGCCCTTACTCAGTAGAAAGTCAGGTGTGGGCAAAGTGTCAAAGTTAAGAGGTTGGAGTTTTTTGCTCATGGGCTTCCCATGGTTCTACAATGACCTTGTGGTACATATGCCGCGGCCCCGGGCTATTCGAAGCACCTCTTATTTGTACCACTTTGCGCTTGCGTAGTTGAAAGTCAAGTGAGGGCAAAGTGGCAAAGTTAAGAGGTCGGCATTTTTTGATTACGGGCTTCCCATGGTTCTACAATGACCTTGTGGTATGTATGCTCCGACCCAGGGCTATCTGGAGTACCTCTTATTTTTACCACTTTGCCCTTGCTTAGTTGAAAGCCAAGTGAGGGCAAAGTGGCAAAGTTAAGAGGTTCAAGTTTTTTGCCCGTGAGCAACCTATCGTTCAATAATGACCTTATGGTATGTTAGCCCCAACCTCGGTTAATTCGGAGCACCTCTTCTTTTTACCAATTTGCCCTTTCTTAGTTGAAAGCCAAGTAAGGGCAAAGTGGGAAAGTTAAGAGGTTGGAGTTTTTTTTTTCGTGGGCTTTCCCACGGTTTTACAATGACCTTGTAGAATGTATGTCCCAATCTTGGGCTATTCGGAGCACCTCTTATTTTTACCACTTTGCCCTTGCATAGTCGAAAGCTAAGCGAGGGCAAAATGGAAAAGTTTAGAAGATGGAATTTTTTCCTCGCGGGCAACCCATGGTTCCATAATGACCTTGTGGTATGTATGCCCGACCCCAGTGAATTTGGAGCACCTCTTATTTTTACCACTTTGCCCTTGCTACGTAGAAAGTCAAGTGAGGGAAAAGTGCCAAAGTTAAGAGGTTGGAGTTTTTTCTCGCGGGCTTCCCATGGAAGTACAATGACCTTGTAGAATGTATGCCCCGATCCGGGGCTATTCGGAGCACCTCTTATTTTTACCAATTTGCATCTGCTCAGTAGAAACTCTAGTGTGGGCAATGTGTCAAAGTTAAGACGTTGGAGTTTTTTTCACATGGGATTCCCATGGTTCTACAATGACCTTGTGGTACGTATGCCCGGCCTCGGGCTATTCGAAGCACCTCTTATCTTTACCACTTTGCCCTTGCTTAGTTGAAAGTCAAGTGAGGGAAAGTGGCAAAGTTAAGAGGTTGGCATTTTTTGATCGTGGGCTTCCCGTGGATCTACAATGACCTTGTGGTATTTATGCTCCGACCCCTTGCTATTCGGAGTACCTCTTATTTTTACGACATTGCCCTTGCTTAGTTGAAAGCCAAGTGAAGGCAAAATGGCAAAGTTAAGAGGTTGGAGTTTTTTGCTAGCGGGCTTCCCATGGAAGTACAATGACCTTGCAGAATGTATGCCCCGATCCGGGGGTATTCGGAGCACGTCTTATTTTTACCAACTTGCCCCTACTCAGTAGAAACTCTAGTGTGGGCAAAGTGTCAAAGTTAAGAGGTTGGAGTTTTTTGCTCATGGGCTTCCCATGGTTCTACAATGACCTTGTGGTACATATGCCGCGGCCCCGGGCTATTCGAAGAACCTCTTATTTGTCCCACTTTGCCCTTGCATAGTTGAAATTCAAGTGAGGGCAAAGTACGAAAGTTAAGAGGTGGCATTTTTTGATCGCGGGCTTCCCATGGATCTACAATGACCTTGTGGTATGTATGCTCCGACCCTTGCTATTCGGAGTACCTCTTATTTTTAACGACATTGCCCTTGCTAGTTGAAAGCCAAGTGAAGGCAAAATGGCAAAGTTAAGAGGTTGGAGTTTTTTTTTCGTGG
>CM056951.1:12477408-12506400 GCA_029856935.1 Cyclocarya paliurus
GCAAGGGCAAAGTGGTAAAAATAAGAGGTGCTCCGAATTTACCAGGGTCGGGGAACACATTCTACAAGGTCATGGTACTACCATGGGAAGCCCGTGAGCAAAAAACTCCAACCACTTAACTTTGGCACTTTGCCCTCACTTGGGTTTCCGCTTAGCAAGGGCCAAGTGGGAAAAATAAGAGATGCTACGAATAGCCCTGGGTTGGGGCATACATACCACCAGGTCATTGTAGAACCATGGGAAACCCATGAGCAAAAAAGTCCAACCTCTTAACTTTGCCAGTTTGCCCTCACTTGACTTTCAACTAAGCAAGAGCAAAGTGGTAAAAATAAGAGGTGCTTCGAATAGCCCGGGGTCGGGGCATACGTACCACATGGTCATTGTAAAACCATGGGAAGCCCACTTGCAAATCACTCCAACCATTTAACTTTGGCACTTTTCCCTCACTTGGGTTTCTAGTTAGCAAGGGCCAAGTGGTAAAAATAAGAGATGCTACGAATAACCCTGGGTCGGGGCATACATACCACAAGGTTATTGTAGAACCAAGGGAAGCCCATGACCAAAAAACGCCAACCTCTTAACTTTGCCACTTTGCCCACAATTGAGTTTCTACTGAGCAAGGGCAAAGTGGTAAAAATAAGAGGCGCTCCGAATTTACCAGGGTCGGGGCACACATTCTACAAGTTCATTGTACTACGATCGGAAGCCCGCGAGCAAAAAACTCCAACCTCACTTGGGTTTCCACTTAGCTAAGGCCAAGTGGTAAAAATAAGAGGCACTACAAATAGCCCTGGGTCGGAGCATACATAACACAAGGTCATTGTAGAACCATGGGAAGCCCAAGAGCAAAAAACTCCAGCCTCTTAACTTTCCCACTTTTCCCTCACTTGACTTTCTACGGAGCAAGGGCAAAGTGGTAAAAATAAGAGGTGCTCCAAATAGACCGGTGTCGGCGCATACAAACCACAAGGTCATTATAGAACCATGGGTTGCCCACGAGCAAAAAAATCTATCCCCTTAACTTTATCATTTAGCCCCCTCTTAGCTTCCAACTATGCAAGGGCAAAGTGGTAAAAATAAGAGGTGCTCTGAATAGCCCGGGTCACGGCATAGAAACCACAAGTCATTGTAGAACCATGGGAAGCCCACGAGCAAAAAACTCCAGCCTCTTAACTTTGCCATTTTGCCCTCACTTGACTTTGTACTGAGCAAGGGCAAAGTGGTAAAAAAAAGAGCTGCTCCGAATTGACCGGGGTCAAAGCATACATACCACAAGGTCATTATAGAACCATGGTTTGCCCGCGAGCAAAAAACACCATCGCCTTAACTTTGACATTTTGCCCTCCCTTAGCTTTCAACTAAGCAAGGGCAAAGTGGTAAAAATAAGAGGTGCTCCGAATAGCCCAGGGTCACGGCATACATACCACAAGGTCATTGTAGAACCATGGGAAGCCCACGACCAAAAAACTCCAACCTTTTAACTTTGCCACTTTGCCCTCACTTGACTTTCTAATGAGCAAGGGAAAAGTGGTAAAAATAAGACGTGCTCCAAATTTACAGGGTCGGGCCACACATTCTACAAGGTCATTGTACCACCCTGGGAAGCCCGCGAGCAAAAAAGGCCAACCACTTAACTTTGACACTCTGCCCTCACTTGGGTTTCAACTTAGCAAGGGTCAAGTGGTAAAAATAAGAGGTGCTACGAATAGCCCTGGGTCGGGGCATACATACGACAAGGTCATTGTAGAACCATGGGAAGCCCATGAGAAAAAAAACTCCAACCACTTAACTTGGGCACTTTTCCCTCTCTTGGGTTTCCACTTACCAAGGGCCTTGTGGTAAAAATAAGAGATGCTATGAATAATCCTGGGTCGGGGCATACATACCTCAAGGTTATTGTAGAACCATGGGAAGCCCACGATCTAAAAAGTCCAACCTCTTAACTTTGCCACTTTGCCTTCACTTGACTTTCTACTGAGCAAGGACAAAGTGGTAAAAATAAGAGGTGCTCCGAATTGACCGAGGTCACCGCATATATACCACAAGGTCATTATAGAACCATGGGTTACCTGCGAGAAAAAAACTCCAACCTCTTAACTTTGACATTTTGTCCTCTCTTAGCTTTCCACTTCGCAAGGGCCTAGTGGTAAATATAACAGGTGCTACGAATAGCCCTGGGTCAGGGCATACATACCACAAGGTCATTGTAGAACCATGGGAAGCCCACGACCAAAAACCTCCAACCTCTTAACTTTGCCACTTTGCCCTCACTTCACTTTCTATTGAGCAAGGGCAAAGTGGTAAAAATAAGAGGTGCTCCGAATTGAGCGGGGTCATCGCATACATACCACAAGGTCATTATAGAACCATGGGTTGCCTGCAAGCAAAAAACTCCAACCCCTTAACTTTGACATTTTGTCATCTCTAAGCTTTCGACAAAGCAAGGGCAAAGTGGTAGAAATAAGAGGTGCTACGAATAGCCTTGGGTCGGGACATACAAACCACAAGGTCATTATAGAACCATGGGTCGCCTGCGAGCAAAAAACTCCATCGCCTTAACTTTGACATTTTGCCGTCTCTTAGCTTTTAACTAAGCAAGGGCAAAGTGGTAAAAATAAGAGGTGGTCCGAATAGCCCAGGGTCATGGCATACATACCACAAGGTCACTGTAGAACCATGGGAAGCCCGCGACCAAAAAACGCCGAACATTTAACTTTGTCACTTTGCCCTCACTTTACTTTCTTCTTAGCAAGGGAAAAGTGGTGAAAATAAGAGGTGCTTCTAATAGCCGGGGGTCGGGACATACGTACCAAAAGATCATTGTAGAACCATGGGTTGCCCTGGTGCAAAACACTCCATCCTCTTAACTTTGCCATTTTGCCTTCCCTTAGCTTTCGACTAAGCAAGGGCAAAGTGGTAAAAGTAAGAGGTGCTCTGAAGAGCCCGGGGTCGGGGCATACATACCACAAGGTCATTGTAGAACTATGGGAAGCCCAACAACAACAAACTCCGACCTCTTAACTTTGCCACTTTGCCCTCATTTGACTTTCTACTGAGCAAGGGCAAAGTGGTAAAAAAGAGAGGTGCTCTGAATTGACCGGGGTCGGCGCATACATACCACAAGGGCATTATAGAACCATGTGATGCCCACGAGCAAAAAACTCCATCGCCTTAACTTTCACATTTTTCCCTCTCTTAGCTTTTGACTAAGCAAGAACAAAGTGGTAAAAATAAGAGGTGCTCCGAATAGCCCGGGGTCACGGCATACATACCACATGTTCATTGTAGAACCATGGGAAGCCCGCGGCCAAAAAAGGCCGACCTCTTAACTGTCCCACTTTGCCCTCACTTTACTTTCTTCTCAGCAAGGGCAAAGTGTTAAAAATAAGAGGTGCTGCGAATAGCCCGGGGTCGGGGCATACGTACCACATGTTCATTGTAGAACCAAGGGAAGCCCGCCGCAAAAAAATGCCGACCTCTTAACTTTGCCACTTTGCCCTCACGTTACTTTCTTCTCAGCAAGGGCAAAGTGGTAAAAATAAGAGGTGCTTCGAATAGGCCGGGGTCGGGGCATACATACCACAAGATCATTATAGAACCATGGGTTGCCCTGGAGCAAAAAACTCCATCCTCTTAACTTCGCCATTTTGCCTTCCCTTAGCTTTCGACTAAGCAAGGGCAAAGTGGTAAAAAGAAGAGGTGCTCTGAATAGCCCAGGGTCGGGGCATACATACCACAAGGTCATTGTAGAACTATGGGAAGCCCACGAGCAAAAAACTCCAACCTCTTAACTTTGCCACTTTGCCCTCACTTGACTTTCTAATGAGCAAGGGCAAAGTGGTAAAAATAAGAGGTGCTCCGAATTTATAGGGTCGGGCCACACATTTTGATATGAACCCGTGGGAATGGAATCTCTTGAACCCACAATCAATTTGAAAACACACCCAAGAAAGCCAAAATCAAGTCAATGGATGGAGAATCTAGACCCGATGAGAACTCGTTTCAAGAACCTAGATTATATTAAAATCTAGACCCGATGAATAACTCGTCTCAAAAACCCAGATTACAAGGAGGAATGCCACAAAGGTTGTGATTTGCCTTTGATAAGTTCAAGAGTTCAATGAAGAACAAGAGGAGTAAACTCACTCACAAATAACATTCAATATTGTCTCCTCCCACTCCTGCCTTGAAGATTTCTAATTAGGATATCTCGATGATCCATCCTATCCCTCACTTCACCCAACACTAAGTTCAACTGCTCAAACTGTTGTTGCATGGCTTGTAACATAAAGGACGAGTTATCTGCCATTCCCTTTGGTCATTAGTCACTCCTATGAAACATCTTAATGTGCTGTACAAAAAGAATGTTAGTGAAAAATCTCACACACTCCCTTATGTGTTTACACTCGAATAATGGCACTCCACTCGTGTTTCACTCTTAATGGGCTTTTTCTCAATAATAGTCTCACACTCTCTTGCCTTTTACCTCAATAGTTTTCTCGCTCAAGTTCTTTAAGAACTAATTGAACAAAATCAGGGCAATACAACAATCTTGTATTATTCCAACCAGTAATATAGATGCAAGAAACAAGAACAACAAACAAGGAATGAATAAAATGACATGAGACTCAATGAATTTATATGAGGGAAAGAGTAATGATAAAACAAGATACCCACTAGAAAGATGTTTTCAGCCCTTTAGATGATAAAACTCAATCAACAAATGTCTTTCTTTTTGTTTGTTGTAACCATGTAGCAACCTAAGAGTATCCTACGCATCTTTTTTTTTTTGGATTTTTTTTTTTTCCTTTCCTTTCTTTTCTTTTCTTTTCTTTTCCCTTCTTTTATTTTCTTTTCTCTAATTCAATCACAAACAGAAATATTCAATTGAAAATCAAGCAATTGAATTCAAACACACAAGAATTGACAATGAAATAGAAGAGAATCAATGGAACAACACTCCAAGCAATTGACAAACTTAGAGATACAAGAAACCCTAGAATTTTGAAACCTTAGGAGATGCAAATTTCAGCCAAACCCAAAACCCTAAGAATTTTCGCAGCGTACTTTTTGTTTCAATTTTTTTTTTTTAGTAACCCTAGAACAATGAAGTCCTAGAATTAAATATGCAATAAAAATAAGATATTGCAGAAATTTCCTTCATCCTAGGGCTGCCGAATTTCCTCATTGTAATCTGAGTTCTTGAGACGGGTTATTCATCGGGTCTAGATTTTAATATAATCTAGGTTATTGAAATGAGTTCTCATCGGGTCTAGATTTTCCATCCGTTGACTTGATTTTGGTATTCTTGGGTGCGTTTTCAAATTGATTGTGGGTTCAAGTGATTCCATTCCCACGGGTTCATATCATTTGGTATCAGAGGTCGGTTTCCAATCTGGTATGATTCTATCTTTAATTTCTTGCGAATTGAATTCTAGGGTTTCATTGTTCTAGGGTTCAAAAGAAAAAAAAATAGTGCAGAAATTTCCTTCATCCTAGGGCTGCTGAATTTCCTCATTGTAATCTGGGTTTTTGAGATGGGTTATTCATCGGGTCTAGATTTTAATATAATCTAGGTTCTTGGAACGAGTTCTCATCGGGTCTAGATTTTCCATCCATTGACTTGATTTTGGTTTTCTTAGGTGCGTTTTCAAATTGACTGTGGGTTCAAGGGACTCCATTCCCGCGGATTCATATCACATTCTACAAGGTCATTGTACCACCCTGGGAAGCCTGTGAGCAAAAAAGGCCAACCACTTAACTTTGACACTTTGCCCTCACTTGGGTTTCCACTTAGCAATGGCCAAGTGGTAAAAATAAGAGGTGCCACGAATAGTCCTGGGTCGGGGCATACATACCACAAGGTCATTGTAGAACCATGGGAAGCCCACGAGAAAAAAACTCCAACCACTTAACTTTGGCACTTTGCCCTCACTTGGGTTTCCACTTAGCAAGGGCCTAGTGGTAAAAATAAGAGGTGCTACGAATAGCCCTAGGTCGGGGCATACATACCACAAGGTCATTGTAGAACCATGGGAAGCCCACAAGCTAAAAACTCCAACCTCTTAACTTTGCCATTTTGCCCTCATTTGACTTTCTACTGAGCAAGGGCAAAGTGGTAAAAATAAGAGGTGCTCCGAATTGACCGGGGTCATCGCATACATACCACAAGGTCATTATAGAACCATGGGTTACCTGCGAGCAAAAAACTCGAACCTCTTAACTTTGACATTTTGTCCGCTCTTAGCTTTCCACTTAGCAAGGGCCTAGTGGTAAAAATAAGAGCTGCTACGAATAGCCCGGGGTCGAGGCATACATAAGACAAGATCATTGTAGAACCATGGGTAGCCCCGGAGGAATTTTGAATTTGAATGGACAGATTATGTTTTTGCAGAAAATTATCATTGTGAGGCCTTGTGCTCCTCTTTGTTCTTAAAAGAACTCTTGAACTGATCAAGTTAATCTTGTGGCGTTCAAACAACCAAACTGATCACCTTGATTCTTGAGAGATTCTCAGGTTTTCTTGGTGTGCCGTTTCTATCCTTCGTAGTCTTGGTTTTCATCTATTTAGGTGACGGGTCAAGGCTCAACAGATCTTATCTATACAATCTTGGGGTTCCAAACCATCTTTGTTATCGGGTTTCATCACAATCGTTGGTGGAGTTTGTATCATTTTGGTACCAGAGCTTTGGTTCTAAGATAAGTTTGACTATCTTTTATTTTCGTTTTCTTATTCCTTGCTGTTAAAAAAAAATCGTTTACCTATTCTCTGCTGTGAAAAAAAAAGAAGAAGAAGAAAAAAAAATTGAAAAAAAAAATAGAGAAAGGATACAATTTCATTAAGAAAATTTCTTCCATTCAATCTTGTTTCTCACATTATTCAAGTTCTTGAGCTTTTAATGAGTTTTGGTTGTTTCTCATTTTTGAATTGCTGCTGGATTATTTTGAATTAGTTTCTTGAAGTTTGATTAAGAACTAAAGAAGACACAAAAGAGTGGAAAAAGGCAAGAGTGTGTGAGACCATAAGAGGGTAAAAGCCGTTTAGAGTGAAAATACGAGTGCAAGTGTATCAATTCTTGAGTGAAACATGTGAGGGAGTGCTTGTGAGGATTCTAACCTTGTTTTGCAGATTTTAAACATGTCCAATAATCAAGAAGAAGACACAACTAAAGAATTTAGACAATAGCCAGTTTTGAACCTCCAAATGCAAGCGTTGTTAGGGGAGATGAGCATATGTTGAGGACTGAATTAGAACCTATTCAGGAGAGGTTGGAGAGGGTTGAAGCGGGAACTCCTAGGGACAGCAACAAGACATCCCCAATAGGCAGCAAGGTGGGCGTGTTCGGTGGGGGAATGTTGAGGAAGAGGCGGAGTCAGAGGAGTTTGATGAGCCATATTTAAACCGGGGCAGGTTTGAGTGTGGGTATGGAAATAGAGAAGCTAGGATGGGTAGGCCTAGGAGGGATAATGATTTAAGAAACATAAAGATTAAAATCCCATCTTTTCAAGGTAAAAATGATCCTGAAGCTTATTTGGAGTGGGAAAGTAAAATGGAGATGGTGTTTGATTGTCACAACTACTCGGAGATAAAGAAGTTTAAGTTGGCTGCAATTGAATTTACTGATTATGCCATAGTTTGGTGGGATCAATTACTGATTAATAGGAGGAGGAATAGAGAGCCACCTGTGGAAACTTGGGAGGAGATGAAAATGCTTATGAGGAAGTGTTTTGTACCCAGCCACTATTATAGGGGATTATATCAAAAGTTGCAGAGGTTAAGTCAAGGTTCCAAGAGTGTGGATGAGTATTACAAGGAGATGGAGGTAGCTATGATCCGAGCTAATGTAGAAGAGGATCGGGAAGCCACCATGGCTAGGTTTTTGCATGGTTTAAATCGTGAGATTGCGGATATAGTCGAGATGCAACACTATGTTGAGTTGACGGATAAGGTGCATCAAGCCATAAAGGTGGAGGAACAATTCAAATGGAAGGAATTGGCTAGGAGGGGACAACCTATGGTTACCACCAACCCATGGAGGACAGCTCCAAAAAGGGAGGACAACTCCATGGTGGACCACGTCACTCCATGACGTTGCCCAATCATGCTTCCGCTGCACTGCTCTGATACTTCTTAGCCACTTCACACTTATTCCCGACCATAAGCCAATCACATGGCAACACCCGTCGCCTTGGACTACAACCATACTTCACAGCCATTTCAGAACACTGTTCCACAGTTCCCAACACCATACACCAAGTTCTTCCCCTAACAACTACGCAACCATCCTCATCCTTACGACACACCATACGGTGTATCGCTGCACCCTAGGGAGTACACTCCATGCATACTCCCTTCACAACACTATGCTACATCACCACTACAGCACATATGCCGTATGGTACATCATCCCATCACATGGAGTACACTCCATGTGTACTCCATTACGTCACTACAACACATCACTATTATGGCATACACGCCATATAGTGTATCGTCTCACTACATGGAGTATACTCCACGTATACTCCCTTCACAGAACTATGCCACGTCACCGCTATGGCATACACGCCATACGGTGCGTCGTCTCACCACATGGAGTACACTCCTCGCGTACTCCATTGACGACACTACGCCACGTCACCATTATGGCATACACGCCATACGGTGCATCACTCTACCACATGGAGTACACTCCACGTGTACTCCATTCACAGAACTACGCCATGTCACTGCTATGGCATACACGCCATACGGTACTTCGTCTCACAACATGGAGTACACTCCTCGTGTACTCTATTCACAACACTATGCCATGTCACCGCTATGGCATACATGCCATACGGTGCATCCCCACAACATGGAGTACACTTCTCGTGTACTCCATTCACAGAATTACGCCACGTCACCGCTATGGCATACACGTCATAGGGTACATTGTCTCACAACATGGAGTACACTCCTCGTGTACTCCATTTATAGCATTACACCACATCACCTATTATGGCATACACGCCATATGGTGCGTCATCTCACCACATGGAGTACACCCCACATGTACTTCATTTATAACATTACACCACATCACTATTATGGCATACGTGCCATATGGTGTATCGTCTCACAACATGGAGCATACTCCTCGTGTACTCTATTCACAACACTACGTCACGTCACCGCTATGACATACACGCCATATGGTGCATCACTCACAACATGGAGTACACTCCTCGTGTGCTCCATTTACAGAACTATGCCACATCACCGCTATGGCACACATGCCACATGGTGCAACACTTACCACATAGAGTATACTTCGCGTATACTCCTTTCACAACACTACACCACATTACCGCTATGGCATACAGGCCATACGGTGCATCACCTTACCACATGGAGTACATCCCACATATACTCCATTCACAATGCTCTACCACATTACCGCTACGGTACACGCCGTACGGTGCAACGTCTCACCACATGGAGTATACCCCGCGTATACCCCATTAACAACATTACACCACATCACCATTATGGCATACACGCCATATGGTGCGTCATCTCACCACATGGAGTACACTCCTCGTGGAGAGAATTGGATTGATTCTAAAAAGACCATGATGGGCTCAAATAATAATCAAGGCTTAGTCCATGTCATCAAAGCCCAATAATTCCAAAGACCAACTCAACAAGCAGCCCATTGTCCAGCACGATTTTTGAAACGTCATTCTGGGAAGATTCTGGATGAATTAGCTTGCAAATTATATTTCATTGGAAAGCCTCATGTCTCTAGTTTCCAACGCATCAAACAGTGTGCAATTTGGAGTCTCCTAGAGGAAGTTAGAAGGATTTTACTGAAAGGTGTGCAAGGCTAGCGGGATTTCGCGAATTTCAGATTGTCTTGTCTTTTGGAATTCTCTAGGCAATAGTTTTCAGATTGTCTTGTCTTTTGGAATTCTCTAGGCAATAGTTTTCAGATTTTCTCATGTCTTTTGAGATTACCCATGCTTGGAGGGTTGTTCCAAGTATATATAGGGGGGGATTTCGAATTTGAGGACAGATTATGTTTTTTTTCAGAAAATCACCTTTGTGAGGCCTTGTGTTCCTCTTCGTTCTTAAGAGAACTCTTGAACTTATTAAGTAAATCTTGTGGCATTCAAACAACCAAACTTATAACCTTGATTCCTGAGAGATTCTTAGGTTTTCTTGGTGTGGCGTTTCTATCATTCGTAGTCTTGGTTTTCATCTTATTAGGTGACGGGTCAAGGCTCAACAAATCTTGTCTTTACGATCTTAGGGTTTCAAACCATCATTGTTATCGGGTTTCATCACAATCGTTGGTGGAGTTCGTATCAACTACACAGCACACTTCCCAATATGCCCAACACTTCACATCACAGCCCATCACATCACCATCATACTACACAGAAATCCTATAATACTAGCAGTACAGTCCACAACCTAGTCAACTAGCTAACTTCTAACATAAATAGCGAGGGATAGAGAATTATACCATTAACGGGATAACCCGTGCGTCGCTCGTTGACCATCACAGCAAATACGTCGGAGGAACGTACGGGGTGGCTACACCACGTACAGTGACTGTTTAAGTGTTTGGATATCTAGGTGTGGTCTTGGAAGGGCCTAAGGTGGAATGATCCTCTCTTTGGGATTCACGAATTGCACCCAAAAAGCCCAAGTGCTAAGCACCGATGGTGATCTCTCAAACAATAGTTCTCCCTCTAGGATTTTTGCCAAAAGATGCTAAAGCAAGAAAAAGATGTCCTATTTATAAGCAAAACAAGTTGGAAACCCCCAAAAGGTCCATTTGCAATAAAAGAAATAAAATAAATAAATAACATAAATAAGGATAGTGGTATGGACCACATGGCCGTGGCATGCATGAGCCAATGGTTCGGCTAAGGTGGTGCATGGGGGTCGAACTTTGGCTTGTTCTCATGCTGAAAATGCCATTTTCGAGGGTTGGCTTGACTGTGGCTCGAGCCTGACTCGAGCCAAGGTTCGCTCGACACTCCGCTCGAGCGAAAACAACCAGAGAGTTCCGCTCGAAACTCATCGACAGTCCGCTCAAGTGAGTCTGCAACCCGAGAGCTCCGCTCGACACTCCGCTCGAGCGATATGTGTGCATATGGCCAAGGTGCAACTTTAGAGGTGATTTTACATGGGGGTCTAACAATCCCCCTCTCTTTAAGACTGTCATTGCCCTCAAGGATAAAATTTGAAAACTTCCATTCCCTCTCCTCATTCTCCCCCTTGGTCATCTCCATGGCAAAACAATGTGCTCCCCCTTTGCCCAACTTTTCTGACATTGAGACCTCACCCGACTTGACTTCCTTGGATGCTAAAGTTACCCAAACATTCTTTTTTTACCCAAGCTTGAATTCCATGGTCCTTTTGTTGCAGTCAAGTACTAGCCTTCCAAGGCCCTTGAGCCATGGATTGCCCAATACAACATCAAGCTCTACTAGAGGAAGTATATGTAGGTCCACCACTATTCTCACTCCTTGAACATTCATCTTTACTTCCCTTACTAGCTCTTCACATTTCATCTTGTCCCCACTCGCCATCCTTACCTCAAATGGCTCTATAGAATTTGGTTTCAACCCAACCTTGGCAACAATGTTGGAGTTGATAAAGTTATGTGTGGAGCCACTATCTATCAACAAAGGAACTTCAACTCTTCCTACCCATGCCATCACTCTCATGGAGGTATGCTTTTGGGTCCCGGTCATGGAATTAAGAGACAACTCGGCCTCCTCATTATTTTTATTAACTTTGGCCTCTTCTTGATCGGACTCTTGGTTAGATGACTCCACAAAGTAACCATCATCCTCCTCATTGTTCCTCTCATCAATCAACATGTACACTTGTCCCGATCTACAAGTGTGCCCTATGCCCCATTTTTCACCACACTTACAACAAAGTCCCTTTTTAATTCTTTCTTGGACCTCTTCCCTTGTAAGCTTCTTCACTTCAAGTGGCTTAGTTTTAGAAGCACTCTCCATTTCCTCCTTGCCCTTCCAAGGAATATTGGTTTGCAAGGGTGTAGTAATCTTGCTCCCCATTTCCTTAGAATGGCGTTTCTCCATATTAGTGCTCTCTTCTAGGATTTCCGCCATCCTCATTACCTCTTGAAGCCTTGTAGGTTGCTTCAATTTGATCTCTTTAGCCAACCATGGCTTCAATCCATCTACAAAAGTGCCAATGAGTGCTTCTTCGGACCAACCCCTTACTAAGGTTTGGAGTTGCCGAAAATCATCAATGTAAGTATGCACCTTCCCTTCTTGCCTCAACTTGGCAAGTTGCCCATGGTGGTTAACAATTGGTGAGGGACCGAATTGCATCAAGAACTCCTTCTCAAAGGCCGTCCATCCTAGGCGTCTCCTCTCTTTGTCATATTGATCACGTAGCCATCTCCACCACTTACTTGCTCTTCCTTCAAGATGGAAGCAAGCGGTTGATACTCTCTCATCTCTTGGAACTTCATAGACCCGAAAGTAATGGTCTACCTTGTCCAACCACTCACAAGGATCCCCCCCATTGAACTTGGGGAAATCCACCTTTGGTCGCCTTGGTCCCCGGTCATTAGCCCGGTTTCCTCTTCTCTCTTCATAGTGGTCTTCATCATGTCTTCGGTTTTTATGGCCTCTTTCTCTATCACGATTGTAACGTCTTCCATTTGCATGGTTCTCATAACCATTCAGTTCCTCATGGCCAAAGTCATATTCGGCCTCATAATGTTCCTCATGCCTTGGAAATTCAAACCTCACATCTTGGGGCTCCCTCAAATTACTTGGACTTCTAGCACGATGATCCTCCTCTCGGATCCATCTCTCCATGGCCACTTGACCGTTCTCAACATGACCTCATCTTCTATATTCGGCCCTTGGTGATTCATGCATGGAGCGCGTCACACTTGTCTCGGCCCCATCAACAAGGACTTCTTGCCTTTGCCCATTTGGACTAGGAGGTCTCCTTTGGCCATTGTGCTCGGCCAACCTTCTTTCAAGCCTCTCAAGACTTGCATTATTGTCACGTCTCATGGCATCCATGGTACGCCTATTTTCTTCTGTCTCACGGGCATTAGCATTCAAAGCCACCCTTAGTTCGGCCAATGTGGTTGTGACCTCACCAAGAACATTAGTCATCTTTGTGGTATGTCCCTCTAAAGCTTCAAGGCGTTCCCTGGAACCACCTTGATCCTCGGCTTCCGTCTCTCCTCGGTTCATGGCTCTCTACTTGCAACTGAATCTTGCAACTGAGTCTTGCAAACTGAGCTTGCAAACTGTACTAGCAACTGAACTTGGTCAGCACTTCGGTTGGTGGAGCTTGATCACGGCTCAAAAAAATCCAACCTTGGGTCCCACACCTTCAAGGGTGGTCGACCCCTCTTGCACAAAGATCCAACCTCGGGTCCTCTACCTTCAAGGGTAGCCGACCCCTTCGAGAACACTACTCCGTCCTCTACCTCAACCCCCAAACTTCAATTTCACAAGTAATAACAAAAATAAATGGGATCCAACGAGGGACTCCCCCAGCCAATTCACAAAGTTTGGGTTAACGCGTCGTTTACCTCGTGGAGAAGTGAAAACTTCTCAAGAACACCAAGTAAGATGCCTCTCAATGAAGGCACCAATTTGTTAGGGACCCCGGTCAAGTCCCTAAACACTAAGTCCTCCTTGGCTATGATCTCCTTTGGTTGACCGAATTCAAGTCCTTCTCTTGCTTGGTTCAAGATCAAGGGTGGCTATGGTGACAATTTGGACAAGGTGAGGTTAAGTGTTTAGGCTAGTATGAAGTGGATGGAAGGTGGAAAATTGGCTAAGTGTTGAGATCACAATGGTGAAGGGTGCACGATACTAGAGTGAGCTAGGGTTGGCGCCACTTGGATTAGGGTTAGGGTTTGGATAAGTGAGGTGGATTAGGGTTGGAGTGTAAGATGAGTTGCTAGGGTTTGGAAGAGATGTGGATGAGTGGGATTAGGGTTTGGGTTTGGATGAGGTGGCTAGGGTTGGAGTTGTAAGATGGATTAGGGTTTGGAGCTAGGGTAATTGTGTTGGGCGGCTAGGGTTAGTCGAGTGTGGCTAGTGAGAGTCTTTAGGAATGTTTCCTAAAAACTAGGGATATGATTTGGGATAGAATGATGGGCGGCCAAGGGTATTGAGTGAGTCAACTAGGGTTTCCAATATGGAAACTCTATTATGGTAAGTGGAGTGGGCGGCTAGACCAATTCAAATAAGGCTAGTGGAGCCGAAATTTGAATTTGAATTAATAAGGAAAGTGGATTTCGGCTATGGTAGGAATGGGATAGAAGAAGTGGTCAACTAGGGTTTCCAAATTATGGAAACACTAATATGGGAAGTGAGGTGGTCAGCTAGGGTTAATTCAAATAAGGCAAGAGTGCCAAAATTTGAATTCAAATTCAAATGGAAGTGGGAATTCGGCTAGGGCTAGGTGGAAGAAGGGGATTAATTATGAAAAGTTGACAAACAAGGAAGGTGGTCGAAATTGAGACTAGAATGGATTGAATGAGCCAAAAATATAATGATCTCCAAGAACACAAGATGAACACTCAAGAACAAAAATAATGAACTCGAATGAACAATGAAATAAATTCAACAAATGATTCACAAATTGCACAAATGATGAATAAACCTCATATATTGATAAAAGTAACAAGAATAAAGATAAACACAACTTGGATTCACGAATTGCACCAAGTTGTAAGACAAGATAGTTGAATCACTCCAATTCACGAATTGCATGGAATGATCCTCTCTTTGGGATTCACGAATTGCACCCAAAAAGCCCAAGTGCTAAGCACCGATGGTGATCTCTCAAACAATAGTTCTCCCTCTAGGGTTTTTGTCAAAAGATCCTAAAGCAAGAAAAAGATGTCCTATTTATAAGCAAAACAAGTTGAAAACCCCCAAAAGGTCCCTTTGCAATAAAAGAAATAAAATAAATAAATAAATAACATAAATAAGGATAGCGGCATGGACCACATGGCCGTGGCATGCATGAGCCAATGGTTCGGCTAAGGTTGTGCATGGGGGTCAAACTTTGGCTTGTTCTCATGCTGAAAATGCCATTTTCGAGGGTTGGCTTGATTGTGGCTCGACCCTGGCTTGAGCCAAGGTTTGCTCAACACTCCGCTCGAGCGAAAACAACCAGAGAGCTCCGCTCAAAAATCGCTCGACAGTTTGCTCGAGCCAGTGTTCGCTCGACTCTTCGCTCGACTCCGTTCGAGTGAATACAAGCCAAGAGCTCCACTCGAAACTCGCTCGACAGTCCGCTCAAGCGAGTCTGCAACCCGAGAGCTCCGCTCGATACTCCGCTCGAGCGATATGTGTGCATATGGCCAAGGTGCAACTTTAGAGGTGATTTTACATGGGGGTCTAACAATCCCCCTCTCTTTAAGACTGTCCTTGCCCTCAAGGATAAAATTTGAAAACTTCCATTCCCTCTCCTCATTCTCCCCCTTGGTCATCTCCATGGCAAAACAATGTGCTCCCCCTTTGCCCAACTTTTCTAACAGTGAGACCTCACCCGACTTGACTTCCTTGGATGCTAAAGTTACCCAAACATTCTTTTTTTACCCAAGCTTGAATTCCATGGTCCTTTTGTTGCAGTCAAGTACTACCCTTCCAAGGCGCTTGAGCCATGGATTGCCCAATACAACATCAAGCTCTACTAGAGAAAGTATATGTAGGTCCGCCACTATTCTCACTCCTTGAACATTCATCTTTACTTTCCTTACTAGCTCTTCACATTTCATCTTGTCCCCACTCGCCATCCTTACCTCAAATGGATCTATAGAAATTGGTTTCAACCCAACCTTGGCAACAATGTCGGAGTTGATAAAGTTATGTGTGGAGCCACTATCTATCAACAAAGGAACTTCAACTCTTCCTACCCATGCCATCACTCTCATGGAGGTATGCTTTTGGGTCCTGGTTACTTCGGTGGATTTTACTCCTACAAGAATTTGATTTGGAGATCAAAGACAAAATGGGAACCGAGAATCAAGTAGCCGATCATCTCTCTAGACTTGAGCACACAACCGAAGAGGGAGCCCCACTTTCTCCAATAAATGAGGTATTCCCGGATGAACAACTCTTTGTTGTAACTCTAACACAAGTTCCTTGGTATGCAGATTATGTAAACTACTTGGTAAGCAATGTGATCAATCCGGATTTTAGATACCAACAAAGGAAGAACTTCTTTTCGGAGGTCAAGCACTACTATTGGGAAGAACCTTTTCTCTACA
Organism: Cyclocarya paliurus; assembly: GCA_029856935.1. Lineage (NCBI taxonomy): Eukaryota > Viridiplantae > Streptophyta > Magnoliopsida > Fagales > Juglandaceae > Cyclocarya > Cyclocarya paliurus. The sequence goes on from CM056951.1 coordinate 12,493,698, forward strand.
AGCATTGTAGTGATCAAATGATTAGGAGATGTGTACCTGAGGAAGAGATAGAGTCGATCCTAAGACACTGCCATTCATTAGAGGTTGGTGGGCACCATGGAGTGAACAAAACGGTAGCTAAAGTGCTACAATTAGGTTTTTATTGGCCCACCATTTTTAAAGATACTTATGCTTTTGTTTCTTCTTGTGATAAATGTCAAAGGAGTGGTAATATTTCCTGGAAAAATGAAATGCCATTAAATAATATACTTGTTGTTGAGCTATTTGATATTTGGGGCATAGATTTCATGGGGCCGTTCCCTCCTTTCTCAAATCAATACATTTTAGTAGCTGTGGATAATGTTTCCAAATGGGTAGAGGCCGTGGCCCTCCCTACAAATGATTCTAAAGTTGTGATGAATTTTTTGAGAAAGCAGATATTCACTCGGTTTGGAACTCCAAGAGCAATAATTAGTGATGGGGGAAAACATTTTTGCAACCGGCAATTTGAGGCACTCTTGAGCAAATATGGTGTTACACACAAGGTTGCCACTCCATACCATCCTCAGACTAGTGGACAAGTTGAAATTTCCAACCGAGAGCTGAAACGAATATTAGAGAAAACCGTCAACAACTCAAGGAAAGATTGGTCCAAAAAGTTAGACGATGCCCTATGGGCATACCGGACAGCCTTCAAAACTCCAATTGGTATGTCCCCCTATCGTCTAGTTTTTGGGAAGGCATGTCACTTACTGGTGGGGTTGGAACATAGAGCTTATTGGGCTATCAAGACTCTTAATTTTGACATGGAGGCAGCAAGTGAGAAGAGGATATTACAACTCAATGAGATGGATGAGTTTCGACATGCATCCTATGAGAATGCTCGCATATACAAGGAGAGAACTAAGAGATGGCATGATAGACACATTCTCAAGAGAAACTTTGAAGTTGGGCAAAGAGTTCTACTTTATAATTCTAGACTTCGCCTCTTCCCTGGAAAATTACGATCCTGATGGTCCGGACCATTCACTGTAACAGGAGTTTTCACGTATAGTGCCATTGAGGTTTCTAACGACTCAAAAGGCACATTCAAAGTTAATGGGCAACGTCTAAAGCCTTACTTCGAAGGAGATTTCAACAAGTAAAAAGTTTCCATTGATTTGATTGATCGGTGATTCAAAGAAAGAAACGTCAAGCTAAAGACTATAAACAAGCGCTTTTTGGGAGGTAACCCAAATTTCTTTCCATTATTTTATTTTATTTTCGTTTATTTTTCTGATTATTCCACTTTTATTTTGTTTTTCATGCTCTTAATTTGCAAATTATTTTTTTTTTCTCATAAAAAAAAAAGAGGGCAGCTCCGCGCCGCGGTGATAAAAGAGCCTTCCACAACACTCCTTTAAAACACACCAAGGCTCACACACTCGAGAGTCAGCGCTGCAACGCCCAAATGATTGCCTCCAATGTTACCCAGACCTACCATTGCACTCATGCAACATTTTCAGGGAAGTTTACTTTGATCCTTTCAACTTTTCATATCTTTTGATTCTTCACATTGGGGACAATGTGTTCTTTAAGTTTAGGGGTAGGTGTCATTTATTTTGGAGTATCTATTTATTTTCACCAAAAAATTGAAAATCACAAAAATATTTTGTTTTCCTTTTGTGTTGTTTTTGGGTTGATGATCACAAGCCTATGATATTACTTGATTGAAATTGAGTTGGATTTTTGGAAAATGCTAAAATTGTCTTGTTTGTGCTTAATTCTTGTGGTAGCTTGGGTTATTTGAATTCCTTTGAACACTTTTGCACAATACCATGATCAATAAGTTGCTTTGTTGGCTTAGAGTATATTTATGTGAATTAGATATTTTCTAAGATCTCAATGAACTCTAGAACCTATTTGATAATCTCTTGAGGCGAAATCCTAGGCAGCACACCACTAGAGAAATGATCTAGGCCATCTTTGGAACGTTTGAGCTTTTCCAGCCTACCCTAATTATCTATCTCTAGTCACCCCTTTGAGCCTTAAACACACTGGCCATTTTTCTTTCATTAACCCACATTTACCACACCTTTTAACCCACAAACATTCATCCTACCTTTCCAAGAAAATTTGTTACTTGCTTAGTCATTGGAGAAGAAAATCAAAATTTGTTAAAGAGTTAAAAGAGCAAGAGCAAGGTTTGTTATTCTATTCTAAAAAAAATACAAATAATACAACTCGAAGTACAAAAAAAAAAACTAAGTTTAGGGGTTGTGGAATTATTAAAAGAAAAAAAAAAGATGAATAAATTGCTCATAAGTTGCTCTAGGAAGTGAATGTAAACTCTGTCTCTCTCCATTGATGAAGTGTATTGAATTTTCTTGCTTTGAATTCCATACCAATTTTTTCTTTTGCCATCACCTTAAGCCAAACATTACAAGCTTTTATTAAGACCTTTTGATCTTTGGTGGTGTATTTGTACTACATTAGTGGAGAGTTGATTTGAAAAATAGGCATATGAAGTTCGAGAATCTCATCCTCATAGAGATCAATCATAATTCAATCGAGTTTGCATAAATTGATCCGAGTTAATAGAGTAGCAAGTTGAGATTGGTTACTCACACACACACTCAAAGGTTTTCTTGTAAACCTAAGCATGCTCTTGAATTAATCTCAAAACTTGTTAAATGTTTAGCTTGAATCAGTTTCTTTATGCAATCCATGAGGCAATGATTGTGAGAAATCAACTTATTCTGTTTATTTATTTTTTCTTTTCTCTTTTCTTTTTGCTCAAGGACTAGCAAATCTTAAGTTTGGGGGTGTTTGATGTGTTTAATTTCTATACAAGTTTTGTCATACTTTTACTCTTAATTTTATGCTAGTTTGTATTTAATTTTCTTATTTATTAGATTTTTTATTTATTTTATTTATTTTTGCTTAGGAATAAATAAATTGAAGGAGTCATCAAGAGAATAGGAAACGTTCATTTCTCAAAATCCCTGAAATACCTTTCGGTATTTGGGGGATAACTTTTTCTAGATAATTCCAATAAGGGTAATTTCAGTATCTACAGAAAGCCAAGAGCAAACCCTGGAACCTTTGTGTTAAAGTCTTGGCCGAAAACGAACATCTAGAAGGCGGAAAGGGTGCAGCAAGTCAAAAGTCGCAAAACTGCCAAATTCCTGGAATACCCTTCGGTATTTGGAGCATAACTTCTTGCAGAAAACTCCAATAAGGGAAAAATTGGTATCCACGGAAAGAAGAGATAAAACCCTACAACTTCCATATTTAAGGGAAAGTGAAAAACAGACTGCTTCAGAGAGGAAATGGTGCTTCAAGCAGGAGGTCGAAAATCTACAGAATTGGAGTCTATCAACAATAGAGATTCTCGATCTACATAGAGTTTCCTTCTTAACTCTTTCATATTTTCTTTGTATAATTTCATTATGAATTTCACAATTATTAGGGTTTTTTTTTATTCTATTATGAACTAGTTTCTATTGCTAAGGCTATGATGTAACCTTTCCATGACAATCCCGAATCTTATTTCTATGTGATCATAATTTTATCATTCATTTTGAGTATACATCATTGAGTTTAATGCTTTCAATTATTTGGCCAGTAGTTGAATGATTTGTTGTGCATGTTAATTTGAGAGATGATGCATGTATTTTAGCTTCATATGATGTATGCCATGAATTGAACGAAAGACAAGAATGTGCCAACGTGATTTGTGCGGCTTCTATGTGAAATATTATTAATCTTAATGTGGTCAAATGCTTTTAAATTCACATAGACATATCGCGGGTTATCATATGTTGAGTAATTCTAATTCTACTCGAGAGAGGGTCTTAGATAAGTTAGAATATTTCACCGTCCATTTGGATGATAATTGATTGATTGTATGGTTAGGATTTGGGATTGGATTGGTTAGGTGAGTCGGATGCCTTAGTGTTTTCTTTTTAAGTGAAATCTTCTTCTTTTCATGTGTTTGGTCTATTCTTCATTTGTTGATTTAATTTAATTTGTTGATGTGTTTCAAATTCAAAATCCACCACTTTTCTTGATTTTCAAATAACTTAGAATTAGAACAATTTCAATAGTTAATAGATAAATAGTCCTCGTGGGTTCGACATCTTTCTTATCATTATATTACTTGGTACGATTTTGTGCACTTACAAAATCACACAACACCCGAGGTCACAGCATACATACCACAAGGGCATTGTAGATCCATGGCAAGCCCGCGACCAAAAAACGCCGACCTCTTAAGTTTGCCACTTTCCCCTCACTTTACTTTCTTCTCAACAAGGGCAAAGTGGTAAGAATAAGAGGTGCTTCGAATAGCCCTGGTTCAGGGCATACAAACCGAAAGGTCATAGTAGAACCATGGGATGCCCACGAGCAAAAAACTCCAACCTCTTAACTTTACAACTTTGCCCTCACTTGACTTTCTACTAAGCAAGGGTAAAGTGGTAAAAATAAGAGGTGCTCCGAATTGACAAGGGTCGGTGCATACATACCACAAGGTCATTATAGAACCATGGGTTGCCCGTGAGTAAAAAACTCCAACCCCTTAACTTTGACATTTTGCCCTCTCTTAACTTTCAACTAAGCAAGGGAAAAATGGTAAAAATAAGAGGTGCTACGAATAGCCCTTGGTCGGGGCATACATACCACAAGGTCATTGTAGAACCATGGGAAGCCCATGAGCAAAAAACTCCAACCTCTAAACTTTGCAACTTTGCCCTAACTTGCCTTTCTATTCTGCAAGGGCAAAGTGGTAAAAATAAGAGGTGCTCTGAATTGACCGGGGCCGGCGCATACATACCACAAGGTCATTATAGAACTATGGGTTGCTCGCGAGCAAAAAAATCCAACTCCTTAACTTTCACATTTTGCCCTCTCTTAGCTTTCAACTAAACATGGCAAACTGGTAAAAATAAGAGGTGCTCCAAATACCATGGGGTCACGGCATACATACCACAAGGGCATTGTAGACCCATGGGAAGCCCGCGACCAAAAAGGGCCGACCTCTTAAGTTTGCCACTTTGCCCTCACTTTACTTTCTTCTCAGCAAGGGCAAAGTGGTAAAAGTAAGAGGTGCTTCGAATAGCCCGGGGTCGAGGCATACGTACCACAATATCATTGTAGAACAATAGGTTCCCGCAAAGAAAAAAACTCCTACCCCTTAACTTTGACATTTTGCCCTTTCTTAGCTTTCAACTAAACAAGGGCAAAGTGGTAAAAATAAGAGGTGCTACGAATACCTGGCGTCGGGGCATGCTTACCACATGGTCATTTTAGAACCATGGGAAGCCCATGAGCAAAAAACTCCAACCTTTTAACTTTCCAACTTTGCCCTAACTTGCCCTTCTACTGAGTAAGGGCAAATTGGTAAAAATAAGAGGTGCATCGAATTGGCCGGTGTCGAGGCATACATACCACAAGGTCATTATAGAAACATGGATTGCCCGCGAGCAAAAAACTCGATCCGCATGAGTTTGACATTTTTCCCGCTCTTAGCTTTCAGCTAAGCAAGGGCAAAGTGGTGAAAATAAGAGGTGCTCTGAATAGCCCAGGGTCGGGGCATCGATACCACAATGTCATTGTAGAACTATGGGAAGCCCAGGAGCAAAAAACTCCAACCTCTTAACTTTCCAACTTTGCCCTCACTTGAGTTTCTGCTGAGCAAGGGCAAAGTGTTAAAAATAAGAGGTGCTCCGAATTGACAGGGGTCGGTGCATACATACCACAAGCTCATTAACCATGGTTTGCCCGCGAGCAAAAAACTTCATCCCCTTAACTTTGACATTTTGCCCTCTCTTAGCTTTCAAGTTAGCAAGGGCAAAGTGGTAAAAATAAAAGGTTCTCCGAATAGCCCGGGGTCGGGGTCTACATACCACAAGGTGATTGTAGAACCATGGGAAGCCCACGAGCAAAAATTTCCAACCTCTTAACTTTGCCAGTTTGCCCTCACTTGACTTTTGACTGAGCAAGGGCAAAGTAGTAAAAATAAGAGGTGCTCCGAATTGACCAGTGTCGGGGCATACTTACCACAAGGTTGTTATAGAAACATGGATTGCCCGCGAGTAAAAAACTCCATGCCCTTGACTTTGACATTTTGCCCTATCTTAGCTTTCAACTAAGCATAGGCAAGGTGGTAAAAATAAGAAGTGCTCCGAATAGCCCGGGGTCGGGGCATGCATACCACAAGGTGATTGTAGAACCCTGGATTGCCCGCGAGCAAAAAACTCCATGCCCTTGACTTTGACATTTTGCCCTCTCTTAGCTTTCTACAAAGCAAGGGCAAAGTGGTAAAAATAGGAGGTGCCACGAATAGCCTTGGGTCGGGGCATACATACCAAAAGGTCATTGTAGAACCATGGGATGCCAACGAGCAAAAAACTCCAACCTCTTAACTTTGCAACTTTGCCCTCACTTGACTTTCTACAGAGCAAGGGTAAAGTAGTAAAAATAAGAGGTGCTCCTCATTGTCTGGGGCCGGCGCATGCAAACCACAAGGTCATTATAGAACCATGGGTTGCTCGCGAGCAAAAAACTCCAACTCCTTAACTTTGACATTTTGCCCCCTCTTAGCTTTCAATTAAAGAAGGGCAAAGTGGTAAAAATAAGAGGTGCTCCGAATAGCCCGGGGTCACAGCATACGTACCACAAGGGCATTGCACATCCATGGCAAGACCGCGACCAAAAAATGCCGACCTCTTAAGTTTGCCACTTTCCCCTCAGTTTACTTTCTTCTTAGCAAGGGCAAAGTGGGAAGAATAAGAGGTGCTTCGAATAGCCCTGGGTCGGGGCATACATACCGAAAGGTCATAGTAGAACCATGGGATGCCCACGATCCAAAAACTCCAACCTCTTAACTTTGCAACTTTGCCCTCACTTGACTTTCTACTGAGCAAGGGTAAAGTGGTAAAAATAAGAGGTGCTCCGAATTGACAGGGATCGGTGCATACATACCACAATGTCATTATAGAACCATGGGTTGCCCGTGAGTAAAAAACTCCAACCCCTTAACTTTGACATTTTCCCCTCTCTTCGCTTTCAACTAAGCAAGGGCAAAATAGTAAAAATAAGAGATGCTACGAATAGCCCTGGGTCGGGACATACATACCCCAAGGTCATTGTAGAACCAAGGGAAGCCCACGAGCAAAAAACTCCAACCTCTTAACTTTGCAACTTTGCCCTAACTTGACTTTCTACTTTGCAAGGGCAAAGTGGTACAAATAAGAAGTGCTCCGAATTGACTGGGGCCGGCGCAAACATACCACAAGGTCATTATAGAACCATGGGTTGCTCGCGAGCAAAAAACTCCAACTCCTTAACTTTGACATTTTGCCCTCTCTTAGATTTCAACTAAACATGGGCAAACTGGTAAAAATAAGAGGTGCTCCGAATACCCCGGGGTCACGGCATACATACCATAAGGGCATTGTAGACCCATGGGAAGTCCGCGACCAGAAAGGGCCGACCTCTTAAGTTCGCCACTTTGCCCTCACTTTACTTTCTTCTCAGCAAGGGCAAAGTGGTAAAAATAAGAGATGCTTCGAATAGCCTAGGGTCGAGGCATACGTACCACAAGATCATTGTAGAACAATAGGTTCCCGCGAAGAAAAAAACTCCTACCCCTTAGCTTTGACATTTTGCCCTTTCTTAGCTTTCAACTAAACAAGGGCAAGGTTGTAAAAATAAGAGGTGCTACGAATACCCGGCGTCGGGGCATACATACCACATGGTCATTGTAGAACCATGGGAAGCCCATGAGCAAAAAACTCCAACCTCTTAACTTTCCAACTTTGCCCTAACTTGCCCTTCTACTGAGCAAGGGAAAATTGGTAAAAATAAGAGGTGCATCGAATTGGCCGGTGTCGGGGCATACATACCACAAGGTCATTATAGAAACATGGATTGCCCGCGAGCAAAAAACTCGATCCCCTTGACTTTGACATTTTTCCCGCTCTTAGCTTTCAGCTAAGCAAGGGCAAAGTGGTAAAAATAAGAGGTGCTCCGAATAGCCCGGGGTCGGGGCATAGATACCACAATGTCATTGTAGAACTATGGGAAGCCCACGAGCAAAAAACTCCAACCTCTTAACTTTCCAACTTTGCCTTCACTTGACTTTCTGCTGAGCAAGGGCAAAGTGTTAAAAATAAGAGGTGCTCCGAATTGACAGGGGTCGGTGCATACATACCACAAGCTCATTATAGAACCATGGGTTGCCCGCGAGCAAAAAACCCCATCCCCTTAACTTTGACATTTTGCCCTCTCTTAGCTTTCAAGTTAGCAAGGGCAAAGTGGTAAAAATAAGAGGTGCTCTGAATAGCCCAGGGTCGGGGCATACATACCACAAGGTGATTGTAGAACCCTGGGGAGTCTACGAGCAAAAAACTTCAACCTCTTAACTTCCCTAGTTTGCCCTCACTTGACTTTCTACTCAGCAAGGGCAAGGTGGTAAAAATAAGAGGTGCTCCGAATTGACCAGTGTCGTGGCATACATACGACAAGGTCATTATAAAAACATGGATTGCCCGCGGGCAAAAAATTTCATGCCCTTAACTTTGACATTTTGCCCTATCTTAGCTTTCAACTAAGCATGGGCAAAGTGGTAAAAATAAGGAGTGCTACGAATAGCCTTGGGTCGGGGCATACATACAAAAACGTCATACATACCGAAAGGTCATAGTAAAAAACCATGGGATGCCCACGATCCAAAAACTCCAACCTCTTAACTTTGCAATTTTGCCCTCACTTGACTTTCTACTGAGCAAGTGTAAAGTGGTAAAAATTTCATGCCCTTAACTTTGACATTTTGCCCTCTCTTCGCTTTCAACTAAGCAAGGGCAAAATGGTAAAAATAAGAGGTGCTACGAATAGCCCTGGGTCGAGGCATACATACCACAAGGTCATTGTAGAACCATGGGAAGCCCACGAGCAAAAACCTCTAACCTCTTAACTTTGCAACTTTGCCCTAACTTGCCTTTCTACTTTGCAACGACAAAGTGGTAAAAATAAGAGGTGCTTCGAATTGACCGGGGCCAGCGCATACATACCACAAGGTCATTATAGAACCATGGGTTGCTCGCGAGCAAAAAACTCCAACTCCTTAACTTTGACATTTTGCCCTCTCTTAGCTTTCAACTAAACATGGGCAAAGTGGTAAAAATAAGAGGTGCTCCGAATACCCCGGGGTCACGACATACATACCACAAGGGCATTGTAGATCCATGGGAAGCTCGCGACCAAAAAGGGCCGCCTCTTAAGTTTGCCACTTTGCCCTCAGTTTACTTTCTTCTCAGCAAGGGCAAAGCGGTAAAAATAAGAGGTGCTTCGAATAGGCCGGGGTCAGGGCATACCTACCACGAGATCATTGTAGAACCATGGGTTGCCCTGGAGCAAAAAGCTTCATCCTCTTAACTTTGCCATTTTGCCTTCCTTTAGCCTTCCACTAAGAAAGAGCAAAGTCATAAAAATAAGAGGTGCTCCGAATAGCCCGGGGATGGGGCATACATACCACTAGGTCATTGTAGAACTATGGGAAGCCCATGAGCAAAAAACTCCAATCTCTTAACTTTGCCAATTTTCCCTCACTTGACTTTCTACTGAGCAATGGCAAAGTGGTAAAAATAAGAGGTGCTCCGAATTTACCAGGGTTGGGGCACACATCCTACAAGGTCATTGTGCTACCATGGGAAGCCCGCGAGCAGAAAACTCCAACCACTTAACTTTGGCACTTTGCCCTCACTTGGGTTTCCACCTAGCAAGACCCAAGTGGTAAAAATTAGAGGTGCTTCGAATAACCCTGAGTCGGGGCATTCATACCACAAGGTCATTGTAGAACCATGGAAAGCCCACGAGCAAAAAACTCCAACCTTTTAACTTTGCCTCTTTGCCCTCACTTGACTTTCTACTGAGCAAGGGCAAAGAGGTAAAAATAAGAGGTGCTACGAATTGACCGAGGTCGGCGCATACATACCACAAGGTCATTATAGAAACATGTGTTACCGCGAGCAAAAAACTCCTATCAAGGAACTTTGACATTTTGCCCTCTCTTAGCTATCAACTAAACAAGGGAAAAGTGGTAAAGATAAGAGGTGCTACGAATAGCCCTGGGTCGGGGAATACATACCACAAGGTGATTGTAGAACCATGGGAACCCCACGAGCAAAAAACTCCAGCCTCTTAACTTTGCCACTTTCCCCTCACTTGACTTTCTTCTCAGCAAGGGCAATGTGGTAAAAATAAGAGGTGCTTCGAATAGCCCGGGGTCGGGGCATACGTACCACAAGATCATTGTAGAACAATGGGTTGCCTTGGAGTAAAAAACTCCAACCTCTTAACTTTGCCACTTTGCCCTCACTTGACTTTCTACTGAGCAAGGGCAAAGTGGTAAAAATAAGAGCTGCTCCGAATTGACCGGGGTCGGCGCATGCATACCACAAGGTCATTATAGAACCATGGATTGCCCGCGAGCAAAAAAATCATCCCCTTAACTTTGACATTTTGCGCTCTCTTAGCTTTCAGCTAAGCAAGGGCAAAGTGGTAAAAATAAGAGATGCTCCGAATAGCCCGGGGTCGGGGCATTGATACCACAATGTCATTATAGAACTATGGGAAGCCCACGAGCAAAAAACTCCAACCTCTTAACTTTGCAACTTTGCCCTCACTTGACTACCATGGGTTGCCCGCGAGCAAAAAACTTCATCCCCTTAACTTTGACATTTTGCCATCTCTTAGCTTTCAACTTAGCAAGGGCAGAGTGGTAAAAATAAGAGGAGCTCCAAATAGCCCGGGGTCGGGGTCTACATACCACAAGGTGATTGTAGAACCATGGGAAGCCCATGAGCAAAAAACTCCAATCCCTTAACTTTGTCAGTTTGCCCCCAATTGACTTTCTACTGAGTAAGGGCAAAGTAGTAAAAATAAGAGGTGCTCCGAATTGGCCAGTGTCGGGGCATACATACCACAAGGTCATTATAGAAACATGGATTGCCCGCGAGCAAAAAACTCCATGCCCTTGACTTTGACATTTTGCCCTATCTTAACTTTCAACTAAGCATGGGCAAAGTGGTAAAAATGAGGGGTGCTACGAATAGCCTTGGGTCGGGGCATACATACCAAAAGCTCATTGTAGAACCATGGGATGCCAACGAGCAAAAGACTCCAACCTCGTAACTTTGCAACTTTGCCCTCACTTGACTTTCTACTGAGCAAGGGTAAAGTGGTAAAAATAAGAGGTGCTCTGAATTGACCGAGACCGGCGCATACATACCACAAGGTCATTATAGAACCATGGGTTGCTCGCGAGCAAAAAACGCCGACCTCTTAAGTTTTCCACTTTGCCCTCACTTTACTTTCTTCTCAGCAAGGGCAAAGTGGTAAGAATAAGAGGTGTGTCGAATAGTCCTGGGTCGGGGCATACATACGGAAAGGTCATTGTACAACAATGGGATGCCCATGAGTAAAAAACTTCAACCTCTTAACTTTGCAACTTTGCCCTCACTTGACTTTCTACTGAGCAAGAGTAAAGTGGAAAAAATAATAGGTGCTCGGAATTGACCAGGCCCAGCGCATACATACCACAAGGTCATTATAGAACCATGGGTCGCTCGCGAGCAAAAAACTCCAACTCCTTAACTTTGACATTTTGCCCTCTCCTTGCTTTCAACTAAACAAGGGCAAAGTGGCAAAAATAAGAGGTGCTCCGAATAGCACGGGGTCGGGTCATACATACCAGAAGGTCATTGTTGAACCACTGGAAGCCCACGAGCAAAAAACTCCGACCTCTTAACTAGGCCACTTTCCCCTCACTTGACTTTCTACTGAGCAAGGGCAAAGTGGTAAAAATAAGTGGTGCTCTGAATTTACCAGGGTCGGGGCACACATTCTACAAGGTTATTGTAGATCCGTGGGAAGCCTGAGACCAAAAAAGGCCGACGTCTTATGTTTGCCACTTTGCCCTCACTTTACTTTCATCTTACCAAGGGAAAAGTGGTAAAAATAAGAGGTGCTTCGAATAGCCCGGGGTCGGGGCATACATACCACAAGGTCATTGTAGAACCATGGGAACCCCAAGAGCAAAAAACTCCATCCCCTTAACTTTGCCACTTTGCCTGCAGTTGACTTTCTACTGAGCAAGGGCAAAGTGGTAAAAATAAAAGGTGCTCCGAATACCACAAGGTCATTATAGAACCATGGGTTGCCCGCGAGCAAAAAAATCCATCCCCTTAACTTTGACATTTTGCCCCATCCTAGCTTTCAACTAAGCAAGGGCCATGTGGTAAAAATAAGAGGTGGTACGAATAGCCCTGGGTCTGGGCATTCATACCACAAGGTCATAGTAGAACCATGGGAAGCCCACGAGCAAAAAACTCCAACCTCTTAACTTTGCTACTTTCCCCTCACTTGACTTTCTACTGAGCAAGGGCAAAGTGGTAAAAATAAGTAGTGCTCCGAATTTACCGAGGTCGGGCCACACAATCTACAAGGTCATTGTACTACCATGGGAAGCCCGCGTGCAAAAAACTCCAAGCACTTAACTTTGGCACTTTTCCCTCACTTGGGTTTCCACTTAGCGAGGGCGAAGTGGTAAAAATAAGAGGTGCTACGAATAGCCCTGGGTCGGGGCATTCATACCACAAGGTCATTGTAGAACCATCGAAAGCCCACGGGTAGAAAACTCCACCCCCTTAACTTTGCCACTTTCCCCTCACTTGACTTT
>CM056951.1:12506500-12524074 GCA_029856935.1 Cyclocarya paliurus
TTTTTTCTCAGGGCTACCCATGGTAATACGATGACCATGTAGAATGTGTTCCCCGACCCTGGTAAATTCGGAGCTCCTCTTATTTTTACCACTTTGCCCATGCTCAGTAGAAAGTCAAGTGAGGGCAAAGTGGAAAAGTTAGGAGGTTGGACATTTTTGCTCGTCGGCTTCCGCTTGTTCTACAATGACATTGTAGTATGTTTGCCCCGACCCCGGGCTATTCAGAGCTCTTCTTATTTTTACCACTTTGCCCTCACCGAGACGAAAGTAATAGACGGCAAAGTGGCAAACTTAAGAGGTCGGCGTTTTTTGGTCAGGGCTTCCCAGGGTTCTACTGTGACCTTGTGGTATGTATGCCGTGACCTCGGGCTATACGTACCACCTCTTATTTTTACCACTTTTCCATTGCTCAGTAGAAAGTCAAGTGAGGGCAATGTGGCAAAGTTAAGAGGTTGGAGTTTTTTGCTCGTGGGCTTCCCATAGTTCTACAAGGACCTTGTGGTATGTATGCCCCGACCCCAGGCTATTCGGAGCACCTCTAATTTTTACCACTTTACCCTCGCTGAGAAGAAAGTTAAGTGACGGCAAAGTGGCAAAGTTAAGAGGTCGGCGTTTTCTGGTCGCGGGCTTCCCAGGGTTCTACAGTGACCTTGTGGTATGTATGCCCTGACCCCGAGGTATTAGGACCACCTCTTATTTTTACCATTTTGCCCTTGCTCAATAGAAAGTCAAGTGACGGCAAAGTGGCAAAGTTAAGAGGGGGGAGTTTGTTGCTCATGGGCTTTTCATGGTTCTACAATGACCTTGTGGTATGTATGCCCAGACCCCAGGGGATTTGGAGCACCTCTTATTTTTACGAATTTTCCCTTTCTTAGTTGAAAGTTAAGGGAGGGCAAAATGTCAAAGTTATGGGGATGGAGTTTTTTGCTCACGGGCAACCCATGGTTCTATAATGACCTTGTGGTATGTAGGCGATGACCCCAGTCAATTCGGAGCACCTCTTCTTTTTACGGCGTTGCCCTTGCTTAGTAGAAAGTCAAGTGAGGCAAAGTGGCAAAAGTTAACAGGTTGGAATTTTTTTGCTCGTGGTTTCCCATGTTGTACAATGACCTTGGGTGGTATGTATGCCCCGACCTAGGGCTATTTATAGCACCTCTTATTTTTTCCACTTGGCCCTTGCTAAGCAGAAACCCAAGTGAAGGCAAAGTGCCAAAGTTACGTGGTTGGTGTTTTTTGCTCGTGGGCAACCCATGGTTCTATAATGACCTTGTGGTATGTATGCCCCGACCTAGGGCTATTCATAGCACCTCTTATTTTTACCACATGGCCCTTGCTAAGTGGAATCCCAAGTGAGGGCAAAGTGCCAAAATTAAGTGGTTGGTGTTTTCTGCTTGCGGGCTTCCCATGGTAGTACAATGACCTTGTAGAATGCGTGCCCCGACCCTGGTAAATTCGGAGCACCTCTTATTTTTACCACTTTGCACTTGCTCAATAGAAAGTAAAGTGAGGTCAAAGTGGCAAAGTTAAGAGGTTGGCGTTTTTTGGTCGCGGGCTTCCTAGGGTTCTACAGTGACCTTGTGGTATGTATGCCGTGACCCCGGGCTATTCGGACCACCTCTTATTTTTACCACTTTGCCTTTGCTTAGTTCAAAACTAAGAGAGGGCAATATGTGAAAGTTAAGGGGATGGATTTTTTTGCTCGTGGGCAACCCATTGTTCTATTATGACCTTGTGGTATCTATGCGCCGACCCCGGCCAATTCAGAGAACCTCTTATTTTTAGCTCATGGCCCTTGCTAAGTGGAAACCCAAGTGAGGGCAAAGTGCCAAAGTTAAGTGGTTGGAATTTTTTGCTCGTGGGCTTCCCATGGTAGTACAATGACCTTGTAGAATGTGTGCCCCGACCCTGGTAAATTCGGAGCACCTCTTATTTTTACCACTTTGCACTTGCTCAAGAGAAAGTCAAGTGAGGGCAAAGGGGCAAAGTTAAGAGGTTGGAGTTTGTTGCTCTTGGGCTTTCCATGGTTCTACAATGACCTTATGGTCTGTATGCCCAGATCCCGGGCTATTCGGCGCACCTCTTATTTTTACCACTTTGCCCTTGCTTAGTTGAAAAGCTAAGGGAGGGCAAAATGTCAAATTTTAGGGGATGGAGTTTTTTCCTCGCGGGCAACCCATGGTTCTATAATGACCTTGTGGTATGTATGCGCCGACCCCAGTCAATTCGTAGCACCTCTTACTTTTACCACTTTGCCCTTGCTCAGTAGAAAGTCAAGTGAGGGCAAAGTTGCAATGTTAAGAGGTTGGAGTTTTTTGCTCGTGGTCTTCTCATGGTTCTACAATGACCTTGTGGTATGTATGCCCCGACCCAGGGCTATTCGTAGCACCTCTTATTTTTACCACTTTGCCCTTGCTTAGTTGAAAGCTAAGAGAGGGAAAAATGTCAATGTTAAGGGGTTGAAGTTTTTTGCTCGCGGGCAACGCATGATTCTATAATGACCGTGTGATATGGATGCGCCGACCCGAGTCAATTTGGAGCACCTCTTATATTTACCACTTTGCCCATGCTTAGTAGAAAGTCAAGTGAGGGCAAAGTCGCAAAGTTAAGAGGTTGGACATTTTTGCACGTTGGCAAACCCATGGTTCTATAATGACCTTATGGTATGTATGCGCCGACCCCGGTCAATTCGGAGCACCTATTCTTTTTGCCACATGGCCCTTACTAAGTGGAAACCCAAGTGAGGGCAAAGTGCCAAAGTTTAGTGGTTGGAGTTTTTTGCTCGCGGGCTTCCCATGGTAGTACAATCACCTTGTAGATTGTGTGCCCCGACCGTGGTAAATTCGGAGCACCTCTTATTTTTACCACATTGCACTTGCTCAATAGAAAGTCAAGTGACGGCAAGGTGGCAAAGTTAAGAGGGTGGAGTTTGGTGCTCATGGGCTTTTCATGGTTCTACAATGACCTTGTGGTATGTATGCCCAGACCCCAGGCTATTTGGAGCACCTCTTATTTTTACGACTTTTCCCTTTCTTAGTAGAAAGTTAAGGGAGGGCAAAATGTCAAAGTTAAGGGGATGGAGTTTTTTGCTCACGGGCAACCCATGGTTCTATAATGACCTTTTGGTATGTAGGCGATGACCTGGGTCAATTCGGAGCACCTCTTCTTTCTACGGCGTTGCCCTTGCTCAGTAGAGAGTCAAGTGAGGGCAAAGTGGCAAAGTTAACAGGTTGGAGTTTTTTGTTCGTGGGTTTCCCATGTTTCTACAATGACCTGGTGGTATCTATGCCCTGACCTAGGGCAATTCGTAGCACCTCTTATTTTTCCCACTTGGCCCTTGCTAAGCGGAAACCCAAGTGAGGGCAAAGTGCCAAAGTTACGTGGTTGGTGTTTTTTGCTCGTGGGCAACCCATGGTTCTATAATGACCTTGTGGTATGTATGCGCGGACCCCGGTCAATTCGAATCACCTCTTATTTTTACCACATGGCCCTTGCTAAGTGGAATCCCAAGTGAGGGCAAAGTGCCAAAATTAAGTGGTTGGAGTTTTTTGCTCGCGGGCTTCCCATCGTAGTACAATGACCTTGTAGAATGCATGCCTCGACCCTGGTAAATTCGGAGCACCTCTAATTTTTACCACTTTGCACTTGCTCAATAGAAAGTAAAGTGAGGGCAAAGTGGCAAAGTTAAGAGGTCGGCATTTTTTGGTCGCGGGCTTCCTAGGGTTCTACAGTGACCTTGTGGTATGTATGCCGTGACCCCGGGCTATTCAGACCACCTCTTATTTTTACCACTTTCCCCTTGCTTAGTTGAAGGCTAAGAGAGGGCAAAATGTGAGGGGATGGATTTGTTTGCTCGTGGGCAACCCATGGTTCTATAATGACCATGTGGTATGTATGCGCCGACCCCGGTCAATTTGGAACTCCTATTCTTTTTACCACATGGCACTTGCTAAGTGGAAACCCAAGTGAGGTCAAAGTGCCAAAGTTAAGTGATTAGAGTTTTTTGCTTGCGGGCTTCCCATTGTAGTACAATCACCTTGTAGAATGTGTGCCTTGACCTTGGTAAATTCGGCACACCTCTTATTTTTGCCACTTTGCACTTGCTCAAGAGAAAGTCAAGTGAGGGCAAAGTGGCAAAGTTAAGAGGTTGGAGTTTGTTGCTCGTGGCATTTTCATGGTTCTACAATGACCATGTGGTATGTATGCCCAGACCCCAGGCTATTCGGAGCACCTCTTCTTTTTACCACTTTGCCCTTGCTCAGTAGAAAGTCAAGTGAGGGCAACGTGGCCAAGTTAAGAGGTTGGAGTTTTTTGCTCATGGGTTTCCCATGGTTCTACAATGACTTCGTGGTATGTATGCCCCGACCCAGGGCTATTCGTATCACCTCCTATTTTTACCACTTGGCCCTTGCTAAGTGGAAACCCAAGAGACGACAAATTGCCAAAGTTAAGTGATTGGAGTTTTTTGCTCCAGGCTACCCATGGTAGTACGATGACCTTGTAGAATGTGTTCCCCAACCCTGGTAAATTCGGAGCACCTCTTATTTTTACCACTTTGCCCTTGCTCAGTAGAAAGTCAAGCAAGGGCAAAGTGGAAAAGTTAGGAGGTTGGACATTTTTGCTCGTCGGCTTCCGCTTGTTCTATAATGACATTGTAGTATGTTTTCCCCGACCCCGGGCTATTTGGAGCGCCTCTTATTTTTACCACTTTGCCCTTGCTGAGAAGAAAGTAAACTAAGAGCAAAGTGGCAAACTTAAGAGGTTGGCGTTTTTTGGTCGCGGGCTTCCTAGGGTTCTACAGTGACAAAGTGGTATGTATGCTGTGACCCCGGGCTATTCGGACCACCTCTTATTTTTACCACTTTGCCATTGCTCAGTAGAAAGTCAAGTGAGGGCAAAGTGGCAAAGTTAAGAGGTTGGAGTTTTTTGCTCGTGGGCTTCCCATAGTTCTACAATGACCTTGTCGTATGTATGCCCCGATCCCAGGCTATTCGTAGTACCTCTAATTTTTACCACTTTGCCCTCGCTGAGAAGAAAGTAAAGTGACGGCAAAGTGGCAAAGTTAAGAGGTCGGCGTTTAAAGGTCGCGGGCTTCCCTGGGTTCTACAGTGACCTTGTGGTATGTATGCCGTGACCCCGTGCTATTCGGACCACCTCTTATTTTTACCACTTTGCCCTTGCTTAGTTGAAAGCTAAGAGAGGGCAAAATATCAAAGTTAAGGGGATGGATTTTTTTGCTCGTGGCAAACGCATGGTTCTATAATGACCTTGTGTTATGTATGCACCGACCCCGGTCAATTCGGAGCACCTATTCTTTTTGCCACATGGCCCTTACTAAGTGGAAACCCAAGTGAGGGCAAAGTGCCAAAGTTTAGTGGTTGGAGTTTTTTGCTCGCGGGCTTCCCATGGTAGTACAATCACCATGTAGAATGTGTGCCCCGACCGTGGTAAATTCGGAGCACCTCTTATTTTTACCACTTTGCCCTTGCTCAGTAGAAAGTCAAGTGCGGGGAAAGTGGCAAAGTTAAGAGGTTGGATTTTTTTTGCTCGTGGGCTTTCCATAGTTCTACAATGAGCTTGGGGTATGTATGCCCTGACCCCGGGCTATTCAGAGCACCTCTAATTTTTACCACTTTGCCCTCATTGAGAAGAAAGTAAAGTGAGGGAAAAGTGGCAAAGTTAAGTGGTCGGCGTTTTTTGGTCGCGGGCTTCCCATGGTTCTACAGTGACCTTGTGGTATGTATGCCCTGATCCTGGGCTATTCGGATCACCTCTTATTTTTACCACTTTGTCTTTACTTAGTCGAAAGCTAGGAGAGGACAAAATGTCAATGTTAAGGGGATCGATTTTTTTGCTCGTGGGCAACCTATTGTTCTATTATGACCATGTGGTATGTATGTGCCGACCCCGGCCAATTCGGAGCACCTCTTATTTTTACCACATGGCCCTTGCTAAGTGGAAACCCAAGTGAGGGCAAAGTGCCTCGCATGATAGTACAATGACCTTGTAGAATGTGTCCCCCGACCCTGGTAAATTCAGAGCATCTCTTATTTTTACCACTTTGCACTTGCTCAAGAGAAAGTCAAGTGAGGGCAAAGGGGCAAAGTTAAGAGGTTGGAGTTTGTTGCTCGTGGGCTTTCCATGGTTCTACAATGACCTTGTGGTCTATACACCCAGATCCCTGGCTATTCGGTGCACCTCTTATTTTTACCACTTTTCCCTTGCTTAGTTGAAAGCTAAGGGAGTGCAAAATGTGAAATTTTATGGGATGGAGTTTTTTCCGCGCGGGCAACCCATTGTTCTATAATGACCTTGTGGTATGTATGCGCCGACCCCAGTCAATTCGTAGCACCTCTTACTTTTACCACTTTGCCGTTGCTCAGTAGAAAGTCAAGTGAGGGCAAAGTTGCAGTGTTAAGAGGTTGGCATTTTTTGTTCGTGGGCTTCTCATGGTTCTACAATGACCTTGTGGTATGTATTCCCCGACCCAGGGCTATTCGTAGCACCTTTTATTTTTACCACTTTGCCCTTGCTTAGTTGAAAGTTAAGAGAGGGCAAAATGTCAAAGTTAAGGGGTTGAAGTATTTTGCTCGCGGGCAACGCATGATTCTATAATGACCGTGTGATATGGATGCACCGACCCCAGTCAATTCGGAGCACCTCTTATATTTACCACTTTGCCCTTGCCTAGTAGAATGTCAAGTGAGGGAAAAGTGGCAAAGTTAAGAGGTTGGACATTTTTGCTCAACGGATTCCCCTTGTTCTACAATGACCTTGTGGTATGTATGCCCCGACTCCGGGCTATTCGATGCAACTCTTATTTTTACCACTTTTCCCATGCTTAGTGGAAAGCTAAAGGAAGACAAAGTGACAAAGTTGAGAGAATGGAGTTTTTTGCTCGGGGCCAACCCATGGTTCTACAATGATCTTCCGGTACGTTTGCCCTGACCCCTGGCTATTCGAAGCATCTCTTATTTTTGCCAACTTTCCCTAGCTGAGAAGAAAGTAAAGTGAGGGCAAAGAGCCAAAGTTAAGTGGTTGGAGTTTTTTACTCGCGGGCCTCCCATGGTAGTACAATCTCCTTGTAGAATGTGTGCCCTGACCCTGGTAAATTCGGAGCACCTCTTATTTTTACCACTTTGTACTTGCTCAAGAGAAAGTCAAATGAGGGCTAAGTAGCAAAGTTAAGAGGTTGGAGTTTGTTGCTCGTGGGTTTTTCATGGTTCTACAATGACCTTGTTGTATGTATGCCCAAACCCCAGGCTATTCGAAGCACCACTTATTTTTACCACTTTGCCCCCGCTTAGTTGAAAGCTAAGGGAGTGCAAAATGTCAAAGTGAAGGGGATGGAGTTTTTTGCTTGCGGGCAACCCATGGTTTTCTAATGACCTTGTGGTATGTATGGGATGACCCCGGTCAATTCGAAGAACCTCTTCTTTTTACCACGTTGCCCTTACTCAGTAGAAAGTCAAGTGAGGGCAAAGTGGCAAACTTAAGAGGTTGGACTTTTTTGCTCGTGGGTTTCCCATGGTTCTACAATGACCTGGTGGTATGTATGCCCCGACCCAGGGCTATTCATAGCTCCTCTTATTTTTCCCACTTGGCCCTTGCTAAGTGGAAACCCAAGTGAGGGCTAAGTGCCAAAGTTAAGTGGTTGGAGTTTTTTGCTCGCGGGCTTCCCATGGTAGTACGATGACCATGTAGAATGTGTTCCACGACCCTGGTAAATTCAGAGCACCTCTTATTTTTACCACTTCGCCCTTTCTCAGTAGAAAGTCAAGTGAGGGCAAAGTGGAAAAGTTAGGAGGTTGGACATTTTTGCTCGTCGGCTTCCGCTTGTTCTACAATGACATTGTAGTATGTTTGCCCCGAGCCCGGGCTATTCGGAGCGCCTCTTATTTTTACCACTTGGCCCTCACTGAGAAGAAAGTAAACAGAGGGCAAAGTGGCAAACATAAGAGGTCGGCGTTTTTTGGTCGCGAGCTTCCCAGGGTTCTACAGTGACCTTGTGGTATGTATGCCGTGACCCCGGGCTATTCGGACTACCTCTTATTTTTACCACTTTGCCATTGCTCAGTAGAAAGTCAAGTGAGGGCAAAGTGGCAAAGTTAAGAGGTTGGAGTTTTTCGCTCGTGGGCTTCCCATAGTTCTACAAGGATCTTGTGGTATGTTTGCCCCAACCCTAGGCTATTCGATGCACCTCTAATTTTTACCACTTTGCCCTTGCGGAGAAGAAAGTTAAGTGACAGCAAAGTGGCAAAGTTAAGAGGTCGGCGTTTTCTGGTCGCGGGCTTCCCAGGGTTCTACAGTGACCTTGTGGTATGTATGCCCTGACCCCGGGCTATTAGGACCACCTCTTATTTTTACCACTTTTCCCTTGCTTATTTGGAAGCTAACAGAGGGCAAAATGTCAAAGTTAAGGGGATGGATTTTTTTGCTCGTGGGCAACCCATGGTTCTATAATGACGTTGTGGTATGTATGCGCCGACCCCGGTCAATTCGGAGCACCTATTCTTTTTACCACATGGCCCTTGCTAAGTGGAAACCCATGTGAGGGCAAAGTGCCAAAGTTAAGTGCTAGGAGTTTTTTGCTCGCGGGCTTCCCATCGTACTACAATCACCTTGTAGAATGTGTGCCTCTACCCTGGTAAGTTCGGAGCACCTCTTATTTTTACCACTTTGCACTTGCTCAATAGAAAGTCAAGTGACGGCAAAGTGGCAAAGTTAAGAGGGTGGAGTTTGTTGCTCATGGGCTTTCATGATTGTACAATGACCTTGTGGAATGTATTCCCAGACCCCAGGCTATTTGGAGCACCTCTTATTTTTACGACTTTTCCCTTTCTTAGTTGAAAGTTGAGGGAGGGCAAAATGTCAAAGTTAAGGGGATGGAGTTTTTTGCTCATGGGCAACCAATGGTTCTATAATGACCTTGTGGTATGTAGGCGATGACCCCGGTCAATTCGGAGCACCTCTTCTTTTTACGGCGTTGCCCTTGCTCAGTAGACAGTCAAGTGAGGGCAAAGTAGCAAAGTTAACAGGTTGGAGTTTTTACTAGTGGGTTTCCCATGGTTCTACAATGACCTGGTGGTATGTATGCCCCGACCTAGGGATATTCGTAGCGCCTCTTATTTTTCCCACTTGGCCCTTGCTAAGCGGAAACCCAAGTGAGGGCAAAGTGCCAAAGTTACGTGGTTGGTGTTTTTTGCACGTGGGCAACCCATGGTTCTATAATGACCTTGTGCTATGTATGCACCGACCCCGGTCAATTCGAAGCACCTCTTATTTTTACCACATGGCCCTTGCTAACTGGAATCCCAACTGAGGGCAAAGTGCCAAAATTAAGTGGTTGGAGTTTTTTGCTCGCGGTCTTCCCATGGTAGTACAATGACCTTGTAGAGTGCGTGCCCCGACCCTGGTAAATTCGAAGCACCTCTTATTTTTACCACTTTGCACTTGCTCAATAGAAAGTAAAGTGAGGGAAAGTGGCAAAGTTAAGAGGTCGGCATTTTTTGGTCGCGGGCTTCCCAGGGTTTTACAATGACCTTGTGGTATGTATGCCGTGACCCCGGGCTATTCGGAGCACCTCTTATTTTTACCACTTTCCCCTAGCTTAGTTGGAAGCTAAGAGAGGGCAAAATGTCAAAGTTAAGGGGATGGATTTTTTTTCTCGTGGGCAACCCATGGTTCTATAATGACCTTGTGGTATGTATGCGCCGACCCCGTTCAATTTGGAGCTCCTATTCTTTTTACCACATGGCCCTTGCTCAGTAGAAAGTCAAGTGAGGGCAAAGTGGCCAAGTTAAGAGCTTGGAGTTTTTTGCTCGTGGGTTTCCCATGGTTCTACAATGACTTGGTGGTATGTATGCCCCGACCCAGGGCTATTCGTAGCACCTCCTATTTTTCCTACTTGGCCCTTGCTAAGCAGAAACCCAAGTGACGACAAAGTGTCAAAGTTAAGTGGTTGGAGTTTTTTGCTCCGGGCTACCCATGGTAGTACGATGACCTTGTAGAATGTGTTCCCCGACCCTGGTAAATTCGGAGCACCTCTTATTTTTACCACTTTGCCCTTGCTTAGTAGAAAGTCAAGTGAGGGCAAAGTGGAAAAGTTAGGAGGTTGGACATTTTTGCTCGTCGGCTTCCGCTTGTTCTACAATGACATTGTAGTATGTTTGCCCCTAACCTGGGCTATTCGGAGCGCCTCCTATTTTTACAACTTTGCCCTCGCTGAGAAGAAAGTAAACTGAGGGCAAAGGTGCAAACTTAAGAGGTCAGCGTTTTTTGGTCGCGGCTTCCCAGGGTTCTACAGTGACCTTGTGGTATGTATTTTGTGACCCGGGCTATTCGGACCACCTCTTATTTTTACCACTTTGCCATTGCTCAAAAGAAAGTCAAGTGAGGGCAAAGTGGCAAAGTTAAGAGGTTGGAGTTTTTTGCTCGTGGGCTTCCCATAGTTCTACAATGACCATGTGGTATGTATGCCCAACCCCGGGCTATTCGGAGCACCTCTAATTTTTACCACTTTGCCCTCCGCTGAGAAGAAAGTAAAGTGACGGCAAAGTGGCAAAGTTAAGAGGTTGGCGTTTAAAGGTCGCGGGCTTCCCAGGGTTCTACAGTGACCTTCTGGTATGTATGTCGTGACCCCAGGCTGTTCGGACCACCTCTTATTTTTACCACTTTGCCCTTGCTTAGTTGAAAGCTAAGAGAGGGCAAATTGTCAAAGTTAAGGGGATGGATTTTTTTGCTCGTGGCAAACCCATGGTTCTATAATGACCTTGTGGTATATATGCGCCGACCCCGGTCAATTCGGAGCACCTATTCTTTTTGCCACATGGCCCTTACTAAGTGGAAACCCAAGTGAGGGCAAAGGGCCAAAGTTTAGTGGTTGGAGTTTTTTGCTCGCGGGCTTCCCATGGCAGTACAATCACCTTGTAGAATGTGTGCCCCGACCGTGGTAACTTCAGAGCACCTCTTATTTTTACCACTTTGCACTTGCTCAATAGAAAGTAAAGTGAGGGCAAAGTGGCAAAGTTAAGAGGTTAGAGTTTGTTGCTCGTGGGCTTTTCATGGTTCTACAATGACCTTGTGGTATGTATGCCCAGGCCCCAGGCTATTCGGAGCATCTCTTACTTTTACCACTTTGCCCTTTCTTAGTTGAATGCTTAGGGAGGGCAAAATGTCAAAGTTAAGGGGATGAAGTTTTTTGCTCACGGGCAACCCATGGTTCTATAATGACCTTGTGGTATGTATCCAATGACCCGGTCAATTCGGAGCAACTCTTCTTTTTACCACGTTGCCCTTGCTCACTAGAAAGTCAAGTGAGGGCAAAGTGGAAAAGTTAAGAGGTTGGAGTTTGTTGCTCATGGGCATTCCATGGTTCTACAATGACCTTGTGGTAAGTACGCCCCGTGCCCGGGCTACTCGTAGCACCTTTTATTTTCACCACTTTGCCCTTGCTTAGTTGAAAGCTAAGAGAGGGCAAAATGTCAAAGTTAAGGGGATGAATTTTTTTGCTCATGGCATGGTTCTATTATAACCTTGTGGTGTGTATGCGCCGACCCCGGTCAATTCGGATCACCTCTTATTTTTACCACATCGCCCTTGCTAAGTCGAAACCCAAGTGAGGGCAAAGTGCCAAAGTTAAGTGGTTGGACTTTTTTGGCTCGCGGGCTTCGCATGGTAGTACAATGACCTTCTAGAATGTGTGCCCCGACCCTTGTAAATTCGGGGCACCTCTTATTTTTACCACTTTGCACTTGCTCAATAGAAAGTCAAGTGAGGGCAAAGTGGCAAAGTTAAGAGGTTGGAGTTTGTTGCTCTTGGGCTTTCCATGGTTCTACAATGACCTTGTGGTCTGTATGCCCAGACCCCGGGCTATCCAGAGCACCTCTTATTTTTACCACTTTGCCCTTGCACAGTTGAAAGCTAAGGGATGACAAAATGTCAAAGTTAAGGTGATGGAGTTTTTTGCTCGCGGGCAACCCATGGTTCTATAATGACCTTGTGGTATGTATGAGCCGACCCCAAGTGATGGGAACCAAGGTGACAGCAAAGTGGCAAAGTTAAGAGGTCGGCGTTTTTTGGTCGCGGGCTTAACATGGTTCAACAATGACCATGTGTTATGTATGCCCCGACCCCGGGCTATTCGTAGCACCTCTTATTTTTACCACTTGGCCCTTACTAAGTGGAAACCCAAGTGAGGGCAAAGTGCCAAAGTTAAGTGGTTTCAGTTTTTTGCTCGTAGGCTTCCCATGGTAGTTCAATGCCCTGTAGAATGTCTGCCCAGACCCTGGTAAATTCGGAGCACCTCTTATTTTTAGCACTTTGCCCTTGCTCAGTAGAAAGTCAAGTGAGGGCAAAGTGGCAAACTTAAGAGGTTGGATTTTTTTGCTTGTGGGCTTCCCATAGTTCTACAATGAGCTTGTGGTATGTATGCCCTGAACCTGGGCTATTCAGAGCACCACTAATTTTTACCACTTTGCCCTCGCTGAGAAGAAAGTAAAGTGAGGGCAAAGTGGCAAACTTAAGAGGTCGGCATTTTTTGGTCGCGGGCTTCCCATGGTTCTACAGTGACCTTGTGGCTTGTATGCCCTGACCCTGGGCTATTCGGACCACCTCTTATTTTTACCACTTTGCCTTTGCTTAGTTGAAAGCTAAGAGAGGGCAAAATGTCAAAGTTAAGGGGATGGATTTTTTTGCTCGTGGGCAACCCATTGTTCTGTTATGACCTTGTGGTATGTATGCGCCGACCCCGGCCAATTCGGGGCACCTCTTATTTTTACCACATGGCCCTTGCTCAGTGGAAACCCAAGTGAGGGCAAAGTGCCAAAGTTAAGTGGTTGGACTTTTTTGCTCGCGGGCTTCCCAAGGTTGTACAATGACCATGTAGAATGTGTGCCCCGACCCTGGTAAATTCGGAGCACCTTTTATTTTTTCCACTTTGCACTTGCTCAAGAGAAAGTCAAGTGAGGGCAAAGGGGCAAAGTTAAGAGGTTGGAGTTTGTTGCTCGTGGGCTTTCCATGGTTCTACAATGACCTTGTGGTCTGTATGCCCAGATCCTGGGCTATTCGGCGCACCTCTTATTTTTACCACTTTGCCCCTGCTTAGTTGAAAGCTAAGGGAGGGCAAAATGTCAAATTTTAGGGGATGGAGTTTTTTCCTCGCGAGCAACCCATGGTTCTATAATGACCTTGTGGTATGTATGCGCCGACCCCAGTCAATTCGTTACACCTCTTACTTTTACCACTTTGCCCTTGCTCCTTAGAAAGTCAAGTGAGGTCAAAGTTGCAATCTTAAAAGGTTGGAGTTTTTTGCTCGTGGGCTTCTCAGGGTTCTACAATGACCTTGTGGTATGTATTCCCCGACCTAGGGCTATTCGTAGCACTTCTTATTTTTACCACTATGCCCTTGCTTAGTTGAAAGCAAAGAGAGGGAAAAATGTCAAAGTTAAGGGGTTGAAGTTTTTTGCTCGCTGGCAATGCATGATTCTATAATAACCGTGTGATATGGATGCGCCGACCCCAGTCAATTTGGAGCACCTCTTATATTCACCACTTTGCCCTTGCTTAGTAGAAAGTCAAGTGAGGGCAAAGTGGCAAAGTTCAGAGGTTGGACTTTTTTGCTCGTCGGCTTCCCCTTGTTCTACAATGACCCTGTGGTATGTATGCCCCGACTCTGGGCTATTCTATGCAACTCTTATTTTTACCACTTTTCCCTTGCTTAGTGGAAAGCTAAGGGAAGACAAAATGAAAAAGTTAAGAGAATGGAGTTTTTTGCTCGGGGGCAACCCATGGTTCTACAATGATCTTCTGGTACGTTTGCCCTGACCCAGGGCTATTCGAAGCATCTCTTATTTTTACCACCTTGCCCTAGCTGAGAAGAAAGTAAAGTGAGGGCAAGAGCCAAAGTTAAGTGGTTGGAGTTTTTTGCTCGCAGGCCTCCCATGGTAGTACAATCTCCATGTAGAATGTGTGCCCCGACCCTGGTAAATTCGGAGCACCTCTTATTTTTACCACTTTGTACTTGCTCAAGAGAAAGTCAAGTGAGGGCAAAGTAGCAAAGTTAAGAGGTTGGAGTTTGTTGCTCGTGGGTTTTTCATGGTTCTACAATGACCTTGTGGTATGTATGCCCAGACCCCAGGCTATTCGGAGCACCACTTATTTTTACCACTTTGCCCTCTCTTAGTTGAAAGCTAAGGGAGGGCAAAATGTCAAAGTTAAGGGGATGGAGTTTTTTGCTCGCAGACAACCCATGGTTTTATAATGACCTTGTGGTATGTATGCGATGACCCTGGTCAATTCGGAGCACCACTTCTTTTTACCACGTTGCCCTTCCTCAGTAGAAAGTAAAGTGAGGGCAAAGTGGCAAAGTTAAGAGGTTGGAATTTTTTGCTCGTGGGTTTCCCATGGTTCTACAATGACCTGGTGGTATGTATGCCCCGACCCAGGGCTATTCGTAGCACCTCTTATTTTTCCCACTTGGCCCTTGCTAACCGGAAACCCAAGTGAGGGCAAAGTGCCAAAGTTAAGTGGTTGGAGTTTTTTGCTCGCGGGCTTCCCATGGTAGTACAATGAACTTGTAGAATGTGTTCCCCGACCCTGGTAAATTCGGAGCACCTCTTATCTTTACCACTTTGCCCTTGCTCAGTAGAAAGTCAAGTGAAGGCAAAGTGGCAAAGTTAAGAGGTTGGACATGTTTGCTCGTCGGCTTCCCCTTGTTCTACAATAACCTTGTGGTATGTATGTGCCGACCCCGGGCTATTCGGAGCACCTCTTATTTTTACCACTTTTCCCTTGCTTAGTTGAAAGCTAAGGGATGACAAAATGACAAAGTTAAGCGGATGGTGTTTTTTGCTCGGGGGCAACCCATGGTTCTACAATGATCTTGTGGTACGTTTGCCTCGGCCCCGAGCTATTCGAAGCACCTTTTATTTTTACCACTTTGCCCTAGCTGAAAAGAAAGTAAAGTGAGGGCAAAGTAGAAAAGTTAAGAGGTCGGCATTTTTTGGTTGCGGGCTTCCGATGGTTCTACAATGACCTTGTGCTATGTATGCCGTGACCCTGGGCTATTCGTAGCACCTCTTATTTTTACCACTAGACCTTTGCTAAGTGGAAACCCAAGTGAGGGCAAAGTGCCAAAGTTAAGTGGTTGGAGTTTTTTGCTCGTGGGCAACCCATGGTTCTATAATGACCTTGTGGTATGTATGCGCCGACCCCGGTCAATTCGGAGCACCTCTTATTTTTACCACTTTGCACTTGCTCAATAGAAAGTAAAGTGAGGGCAAAGTGGCAAAGTTAAGAGGTTGGAGTTTGTAGCTCGTGGCCTTTCTATAGTTGTACAATGACCTTGTGGTATGTATGCCCAGATCCCGGGCTATTTGGAGCACCTTTTATTTTAACCACTTTTCCCTTCCTCAGTAGAAAGTCAAGTGAGGTCAAAGTGCCAAAGTTAAGAGGTTTGACATTTTTGCTTGTTGGCTTCCCCTTGTTCTACAATGAGCTTGTGGTATGTATGCCCCGACCCGGGCTATTCGGAGCTCCTATTATTTTTACCACTTTGCGCTTGCTTATTTGGAAGCTAAGGGAAGGCAAAATGCCAAAGTTAAGGGGATGGAGTTTTTTGCTTGCGAGCAACCCATGGTACTATAATGACCTTGTGGTATGTATGCGATGACCCCGCTCAATTCGGAGCACCTCTTCTTTTTACCACGTTGGCCTTGCTCAATAGAAAGTCAAGTGAGGGCAAAGTGGCAAAGTTAAGTGGTTGGACTTTTTTTCTCGTGGGTTTCCCATGGTTCTACAATGACTTGGTGCTATGTATGCCCCGACCCAAGGCTATTCGTAGCACCTCTTATTTTTCCCACTTGGGCCTTGCTAAGCGGAAACCCAAGTGACGACAAAGTGCCAAAGTTAAGTGGTTGGAGTTTTTTGCTCCGGGCTACCCAAGGTAGTACGATGACGATGTAGAATGTGTTCCCCGACCCTGGTAAATTCGGAGCACCTCTTATTTTTACCACTTTTCCCCTTGCTCAGTAGAAAGTCAAGTGAGGGCAAAGTGGAAAAGTTAGGAGGTTGGATATTTTTGCTCGTCGGCTTCCGATTGTTCTACAATGACATTGTAGTATGTTTGCCCCGACCCCGGGCTATTCGGAGCGCCTCTTATTTTTACCACTTTGCCCTCAGTGAGAAGAAAGTAAACAAGGGCAAAGTGGCAAACATAAGAGGTCGGCGTTTTTTTGGTCGCGGGCTTCCCCAGGGTTCTACAGTGACCTTGTGGTATGTATGTTTGTGACGCCGGGCTATTCGACCACCTCTTCTTTTACCACTTTGCCATTGCTCAGTAGAAAATCAAGTGAGGGCAAAGTGGCAAAGTTAAGAGGTTGGAGTTTTTTGCTCGTGGGCTTCCCATAGTTCTACAAGGACCTTGTGGTATGTATGCCCCGACCCCAGGCCATTCGGAGCACCTCTAATTTTTACCACTTTGCCGTCACTGAGAAGAAAGTTAAGTGACGGCAAAGTGGCAAAGTTAAGAGGTCGGAATTTTCTAGTCGCGGGCTTCCCAGGGTTCTACAGTGACCTTGTGGTATGTATGCCCTGAACCCGGGGTATTAGGACCACCTCTTATTTTTACCACTTTGCCCTTGCTTAGTTGAAAGCTAAGAGAGGGCAAAATGTCAAAGTTAAGGGGGATGGATTTTTTTGCTCGTGGCAACCCATGGTTCTATAATGACGTTGTGGTATGTATGCGCCGACCCCGATCAATTCGGAGCACCTATTCCTTTACCACATGGCCCTTGCAATGGAAACCCATGTGAGGGCAAAGTGCCAAAGAGTAGTGGTTGGACTTTTTTGCTCGCGGGCTTCCCATGGTAGTGCAATCACCTTGTAGAATGTGTGCCCCGACCCTGGTAAATTCGGAGCACCTCTTATTTTTACCACTTTGCCCTTACTCAGTAGAAAGTCTAGTGAGGGCAAACTATCAAAGTTAAGAGGTTGCACATTTTTGCTCGTCGGCTTCCCCTTGTTCTACAATGACCTCGTGGTATGTATGCCCCTACCCCGGGCTATTCGGAGCACCTCCTATTTTTATTATTTTTCCCTTGCTTAGTTGAAAGATAAGGGAAGACAAAATGACAAAGTTAAGAGGTTGGAGTTTTTTGCTCGTGGGCTTCCCATAGTTCTACAATGACCTTGTAGAATGTGCGCCCCGACCCTGGTAAATTCGGAGCACCTCTTATTTTTACCACTTTGCTCTTGCTCAGTAGAACGTTAACTGAGGGCAAAGTGGCGAAGTTAAGAGGTTGGAGTTCTTTATCGTAGGCTTCCCATAGTTCTACAATGACCTTGTGGTGTGTACGCCCTGACCCCGGGCTATTCGGAGCACCTCTTATCTTTACCACTTTGCCCTTGCTTAGTCGAAAGCTACAGGCAAAATGGCAAAGTTAAGTGGATGGAGTTTTTTGCTCGCGGGCATCCCATCGTTCTATAATGACCTTGTCGTATGTATGCGCCGACCCCGGTCAGTTCGGTGCACCTCTTATTTTTATGACTTTGCCCTTGCTCAGTAGAAAGTTAAGTGAG
>CM056951.1:12524174-12554346 GCA_029856935.1 Cyclocarya paliurus
GCAATGATCTTGTGGGATGTATGCCCCGACCCAGGGCTATTCTCAGCACCTCTTATTTTTTCCACTTTGCTCTTGCAAGGTGGAAACCCAAGTGAGGGCAAAGTGCCAAAGTTAAGTGGTTGGAGTTTTTTGCTAGCGGGCTTCCCATGGTAGTACAATGACCTTGTAGAATGTGTGCACTCACCCTGGTAAATTTGAAGCACCTCTTATTTTTTCCACTTTGCCCTTGCTTAGTAGAAAGTGAAGTGAGGGCAAAGTTCTAAAGTTAAGAGGTTGGACTTTTTTACTCATGGGGTTCCCATGGTTCTACAATGACCTTGTGGTATGTATGCCCCAACCCAGAGCTATTCTTAGCACCTGTTATTTTTACCACTTTGGCCTTGCTTAGTTGAAAGCTAAGAGTGGGCGAAATGTCAAAGTTAAGGGGTTGGAGTTTTTTCCTTCGCAGGAACCCATGGTTCTACAATGATCTTGTGGTACGTATGCCTCGATCTCGGGCTATTTGAAGAACCTCTTATTTTTACCACTTTGCCCTTGCTGAGAGGAAAGTAAAGTGAGGGCAAAGTGGCAAACATAAGAGGTCCGCATTTTTTGGTCCCGGGCTTCCCATGGATCTACAATGACCTTGTAGAATGTGTGCCCCGACCCTGGTAAATTCGGAGCACCACTTATTTTTACCACTTTGCCCTTGCTCAGTAGAAAGTCAAGTGAGGGCAAAGTTGCAAAGTTAAGAGGTTGGAGTTTTTTACTCCAGGGCAACCCATTTTTCTACAATGATCTTGTGGTACGTATGCCCCGACCCCGGACTATTCGAAGCACCTCTTATTTTTACCACATTGCCCTTGCTGAGAAGAAACTCAAGTGAGGGGAAAGTGGCAAAGTTAAGAGGCTGGAGTTTTTTGCTCGTGGGGTTCCCATGGTTCTACAATGACCTTGTGGTATGTATTCCCCGACCCAGGGCAATTCGTAGCACCTCTTATTTTTACCACTTTGCCCTTGTTTAGTTGATAGCTAAGAGAGGGCAAAATGTCAAAGTTAAGGGGTAGGACTTTTTTGCTAGAGGCAACCCATGTTTCTATAATGACATTGTGGTATGTATGCGCTGACCTCGGTCAATTCGTAGCACCTCTTATTTTTACCACTTTGCCCTTGCTCAGTAGAAAGTCAAGTGAGGGCAAAGTGGGCAAGTTAAGAGGTTGGAGTTTTTTGCTCGTGGACTTTCCATGGTTCTACAATGACATTGTGGTATGAATTCCCCGACCGAGGGTTATTCGTAGCACCTCCTATTTTTACGACTTGGCTCTTGCTAGTTGGATACCCAACTGAGGGCAAAGTGCCAAAGTTAAGTGGTTGGAGTTTTTTGCTCACGGGCTTCCCATCGTAGTGCAATGACCTTGTAGGATGTGTGCCGCGACCCTAGTAAATTTGGCGCACCTCTTATTTTTACCACTTTGCCCTTGCTCAGCAGAAAGTCAAGTGTGGGCAAATTGGCATAGTTAAGAGGTTGGAGTTTTTTGCTCATGGGCTTCCCATAGTTCTACAATGACCCAGTGGTATGTATGCCCCATCCCCAGGCTATTCGGAGCACCTCTTATTTTTACGACTTTGCCCTTTCTTAGTGGAAGGCTAAAGGAAGGCAAAATGGCAAAGTTAAGAGGATGAAGCTTTTTGCTCCAGGGCAGCCCATGGTTCTACAATGATCTTGTGGTGCGTATGCCCTGACCCCGGGCTATTCGAAGCGCCACTTATTTTTACCACTTTGACCTTGCTGAGAAGAAAGTAAAGTGAGGGCAAAGTGGGAAACTTAAGAGGGTCGCCCTTTTTGGTCGCGGGCTTCCCATGGATCTACAATGCCCTTGTGGTATGTATGCCGTGACCCCAGGGTATTCGGAGTACCTTTTATTTTTATCACTTTGCCCATGTTTAGTTGAAAGCTAAGAGAGGGCAAAACGTCAAAGTTAAGGAGTTGGAGTTTTTTGCTCGCGAGCAACCCATGGTTCTACAATGACCTTGTGGTATGAATGCCCCGACCCAGGACTATTCGAAGCACCTCTTATTTTTACCACTTGGCCCTAGCTAAGTGGAAACCCAAGTGAGGGCAAAGTGCCAAAGTTAAGGGGTTGGAGTTTTTTGCTCTCGGGATTCCCATGGTAGTACAATGACCTTGTAGAATGTGTGCCCTGACCTTGGTAAATTTGGAGCACCTCTTATTTTTACCACTTTGCCCTTGCTCAGTAGAAAGTCAAGTGAGGGCAAAGTGTTAAAGTTTAAAGGTTGGAGTTTTTTGCTCGTGGGCTTCCTATAGTTCTACAATGACCTTGTGGTATGTATGCCCCGACCCCGGGCTATTTAGAGCACCTCTTATTTTTACGAGTTTGCCCTTTCTTACTGGAAAGCTAAGGGAAGGCAAAATGGCAAAGTTAAGAGGATGGACTTTTTTGCTCCGGCAACCCATGGTTCTACACTGATCTTGTGGTACGTATGCCCCGACCCCGGGCTACTCGAACCACCTCTTATTTTTACCACTTTGCCCTTGTTGAGAAGAAAGTAAAGTCTGGGCAAAGTGGCACAGTTAAGAGGTCGGCATTTTTTGGTCGCAGGCTTCCCATGGTTCTACAATGACCTTTTGGTATGTATGCCGTGACCCCGGGCTATTCGAAGCACCTCTTATTTTTACCACTTTGCCATTGCTGAGAAGAAATAAAGTGAGGGCAAAGTGGGAAACTTAAGAGGTCGGCCCTTTTTGCTCGCAGGCTTCCCATGGATCTACAACGCCCTTGTGGTATGTATGCAGTGACCCCGGGGTATTCAGAGCACCTCTTATTTTTACCACTTTGCCCATGTTTAGTTGAAAGCTAAGAGAGGGCAAAATGTGAAAGTTAAGGAGTTGGAGTTTTTTGCTCGCGACCAACCCATGGTTCTATAATGACCTTGTGGTATGTATGCGCCGGCCCCGGTCAATTCGGAGCACCTCTTATTTTTAACACTTTGCCCTTGCAAAGTAGAAAGGCAAGTTAGGGCAAAGTTGCAAAGTTAAGAGGTTAGAGTTTTTTGCTCATGGGCTTCCCATGGTTCTACAATGACCTTGTGGTATGTATGCCCCGACCCTGGGCTATTCGTAGCACCTCTTATTTTTACCATTTTCCCTTGCTTAGTTGAAAGCTATGAGAGGGTAAAATGTCAAAGTTAAGGGGTTGGAGTTTTTTACTCACGGGCAACCCATGGTTCTATAATGACCTTGTGGTCTGCATGCGCCGGCCCCGGTCAATTCGGAGCACCTCTTTTTTTTACTACTTTACCCTTGCTCAATAGAAAGTCAAGTGAGGGCAAAGTTGCAAAGTTAAGAGGTTGGAGTTTTTTGCTTGTTGGCGTCCCATGGTTCTACAATGACCTTGTGGTATGAATGCCCCGCCCTAGGGCTATTCGTTGCACCTCTTATTTTTTCCACTTTGCCCTTGCTGAGAAGAAAGTAAAGTGAGGGCAAAGTGGCAAAGTTAAGAGGATGGAGTTTTCTACTTATGGGCTTCCCATGGTTCTATAATGGCCTTGTGGTATGAATGCCCTGACCCAAGGCTATTCGTAGCACCTTTCATTTTTACCACTTGGCCCTTGCTAAGTGGAAACCCAAGTGAGGGCAAAGTGGCTAAGTTAAGTGGTTGGAGTATTTTGCTCACGGGCTTCCCATGGTAGTGCAATGACCTTGTAGAATGTGTACCCCGACCAGGGTAAATTCGGAGCAGCTCTTAGTTTTACCACTTTGACCTTGCATAGCAGAAAGTCAAGTGAGGGCAAAGTGGCAAAGTGAAGGGGTTGGAGTTTTGTACCCGTGGGCTTTCGATGGTTCTACAATGACCTTGTGGTATGAATGCCCCAACCCAGGGCTATTCGTAGCACCTCTTATTTTTACCACTTCGCCCTCGCTAAGTGGAAACCCAAGTGAGGGCAAAGTGCCAAAGTTAAGTGCTTGGAGTTTTTTGCTCGGGGGCTTCCCATGGTAGTACAATGACCTTGTAGATTGTGTGGCCCGACCCCAGTAAATTCAGAGCACTACTTATTTTTACACATTTTCCCTTGCTCAGTAGAAAGTCAAGTGAGGGGAAAGTAGCAAAGTTAAGAGGTTGGAGTTTTTTGCTCGTGGGCTTCCCATGGTTCTACCATGACCTTGTGGTATGAATGCCCAGACCCAGGGCTATTCGTACCACCTCTTATTTTTACCACATGGCCCTTGCTTAGTTGAAAGCTAGGATGGGGCAAAAAGTCAAAGTTAAGGGGATGGATTTTTTTGCTTGCGGGCAACCCATGGTTCTATAATGACCTTGTGGTATTCGGAGCACCTCTTATTTTTACCACTTTGCACTTGCTCAGTAGAAAGTCAACTGAGGGCAAAGTGGCAAAGTTAAGGGGATGGAGTTTTTTGCTCGTGGGGTTCCCATGGTTCTACAATGACCTTGTGGTATGTATGCCCCGACCCCGGGCTATTCGAAGCACCTCTTATTTTTACCACTTTGCCCTTGCTAAGAAGAAAGTAAAGTGAGGGCAAAGTGGCAAACATAAGAGGTCGGCGTTTTTTGCTCTCGGGCTCCCC
Source organism: Cyclocarya paliurus (assembly GCA_029856935.1). Taxonomy (NCBI): domain Eukaryota; kingdom Viridiplantae; phylum Streptophyta; class Magnoliopsida; order Fagales; family Juglandaceae; genus Cyclocarya; species Cyclocarya paliurus. The sequence goes on from CM056951.1 coordinate 12,528,760, forward strand.
ACGGATCTACAATAACCTTGTAGAATGTGTGCCCCGACCCTGGTAAATTCGGAGCACCACTTATTTTTACCACTTTACCCTTGCTCAATAGAAAGTCAAGTGAGGGGAAAGTGGCCTAGTTAAGAGGTTGGAGTTTTTTGCTCGTGGGCTTCCAATGGTTGAACAATAACCTTCTGGTATGTATGACCCGACCCGTGCTATTCGGAGCACCTCTTATTTTTGCCACTTGGCCCTTGTTTAGTTGAAAGCTAAGAGAGGGCAAAATGTCAAAGTTAAAAAGTTGGAGTTTTTTGCTCACGAGCAACCCATGGTTCTATAATGACCTTGTGGTATGTATGCGCTGGGCCCGGTCAATTCGGAGCACCTATTATTTTTACCACTTTACCCTTGCTCAGTAAAAAGTCAAGTGAGGGCAAAGTTGCAAAGTTAAGAGGTTGGAGTTTTTTACTCGTGGGTATCCCATGGTTCTACAATGACCTTTCCGTATGTATGCCCCGACCCAGGACTATTCGACACACCTCTTATTCTTACCACTTTGCCCTTGCTGAGAAGAAAGTAAAGTGAGGGCAAAGTGGAAAACTTAAGAGGTCGGCATTTTTTGCTCGCGAGCAAACCATGGTTCTATAATGACCTTGTGGTATGTATGCGCCGGTCCCAGTCAATTCGGAGCACCTCTTATTTTTACCACTTTACCCTTGCTCAGTAGAAAGTCAAGTGAGCGCAAAGTTGCAAAGTTAAGAGGTTGGAGTCTTTTGCTCGTTGGCATCCCATGGTTCTACAATGACCTTTTGGTATGTATGCCCCCACCCAAGGCTATTCTTAGCACCCCTCACTTTTACCACTTTGCCCATGCTTAGTTGAAAGCTAAGATAGGGCAAAATGTCAAAGTCAAGGGCATGTAGTTCTTTTCTCGTGGGCAATCCATGTTTTTATAATGACCTTGTTGTATGTATGCCCCGACACTGGTCAATTCGGAGCACCTCTTATTTTTACCACTTTACCCTTGCTCAGTAGAAAGTCAAGTGAGGGCAAACTGGCAAACTTAAGAGGTTGGAGTTTTTTGCTCGTTGGCTTCCCAGGGTTCTACAATCACCTTCTGGTATGTTTGCCCCGACCTCGGGCTATTCGGAGCACCTCTTATTTTTACCACTTTGCCCATGCTTAGTTGAAAGCTACAATAGGGCAAAATGTCAAAGTCAAGGGCATGGAGTTTTTTGCTTGCGGGCAATCCATGTTTCTATAATGACCTTGTCGTATGTATGCCCCGACACTGGTCAATTTGGAGCACCTCTTATTTTTACTACTTTGCCCTTGTTCAGTAGAAAGTCAAGTGAGGGCAAAGTTGCAAAGTTAAGAGGTTGGAGTTTTTTGCTCGTGGGCTTCCCATAGTTCTATAATGACATTGTGGTATCAATGCCCCGACCCCGGGCTATTCGGAGCAACTTTTATTTTTACCACTTTGCCCTTGCTTAGCTGAAAGCTAAGAGAGCGCAAAATGTCAAAGTTAAGGGGTTGGAGTTTTTTACTCGCGGGCAACCCATGGTTCTATAATGACCTTGTGGTATGCATGCGCCGACCCAGGTCAATTCGGAGCAGCTCTTATTTTTACCACTTTGCCCTTGCTCAATAGAAAGTCAAGAGAGGGCAAAGAGGCAAAGTTAAGAGGTTGGAGTTTTTTGCTCGTGGGCTTCCCATGGTTCTACATTGACCTTGTGGTATGTATGCCCCAACCCCGTGCTATTCGGAGCAACTCTTATTTTTACCACTTTGCCCTTACTTAGTTGAAAGCTAAGAGATGGCAAAATGTCAAAGTTAAGGGGATGGATTTTTTTGCTCGCGGGCAACCCATGGTTCTATAATGACCTTGTGGTATGCATGCGCCGACCCCGGTCAATTTGGAGCAGCTCTTATTTTTACCACTTTGCCCTTGCTCAGTAGAAAGTCAAGTGAGGGGAAAGTGGCCTAGTTAAGAGGTTGGAGTTTTTTGCTCGTGGGCTTCCAATGGTTGAACAATGACCTTCTGGTATGTATGACCCGACCCCGTCTTATTTTTGCCACTTTGCCCTTGTTTAGTTGAAGCTAAGAGAGGGCAAAATGTCAAAGTTAAGGAGTTGGAGTTTTTTGCTCGCGAGCAACCCATGGTTCTATAATGACCTTGTGGTATGTATGCGCTGGGCCCGGTCAATTCGGAGCACCTATTATTTTTACCACTTTACCCTTGCTCAGTAAAAAGTCAAGTGAGGGCAAAGTTGCAAAGTTAAGAGGTCGAAGTTTTTTACTCGTGGGCATCCCATGGTTCTACAATGACCTTTCCGTATGTATGCCCCGACCCAGGACTATTCGACACACCCCTTATTCTTACCACTTTGCCCTTGCTGAGAAGAAAGTAAAGTGAGGGCAAAGTGGAAAACTTAAGAGTTCGGCGTTTTTTGCTCGCGAGCAACCCATGGTTCTATAATGACCTTGTGGTATGTATGCGCCAGTCCCGGTCAATTCGGAGCACCTCTTATTTTTACCACTTTACCCTTGCTCAGTAGAAAGTCAAGTGAGCGCAAAGTTGCAAAGTTAAGAGGTTGGAGTCTTTTGCTCGTTGGCATCCCATGGTTCTACAATGACCTTTTGGTATGTATGCCTCGACCCAAGGCTATTCGTAGCACCCCTCATTTTTACCACTTTGCCCATTCTTAGTTGAAAGCTAAGATAGGGAAAAATGTCAAAGTCAAGGGCATGGAGTTTTTTTCTGGTGGGCAATCCATGTTTTTATAATGACCTTGTTGTATGTATGCCCCGACACTGGTCAATTTGGAGCACCTCTTATTTTTACCACTTTACCCTTGCTCTGTAGAAAGTCAAGTGAGGTCAAACTGGCAAACTTAAGAGGTTGGAGTTTTTTGCTCGTTGGCTTCCCAGGGTTCTACAACCACCTTGTGGTATGTTTGCCCCGACCTCGGGCTATTCGGAGCACCTCTTATTTTTACCACTTTGCCCATGCTTAGTTCAAAGCTACGATAGGGCAAAATGTCAAAGTCAAGGGCATGGAGTTTTTTGCTCGCGGGCAATCCATGTTTCTATAATGACCTTGTGGTATGTATGCCCCGACACTGGTCAATTCGGAGCACCTCTTATTTTTACCACTTTGCCCTTGCTCAGTAGAAAGTCAAGTGAGGGCAAAGTTGCAAAGTTAAGAAGTTGGAGTTTTTTGCTCGTGGGCTTCCCATAGTTCTATAATGACATTGTGGTATCAATGCCCTGACCCCGGGCTATTCGGAGCATCTTTTATTTTTACCTCTTTGCCCTTGCTTAGCTGAAAGCTAAGAGAGCGCAAAATGTCAAAGTTAAGGGGTTGGAGTTTTTTACTCGCGGGCAACCCATGGTTCTATATTGACCTTGTGGTATGCATGCGCCGACCCCGGTCAATTCGAAGCAGCTCTTATTTTTACCACTTTGCCCTTACTCAGTAGAAAGTCAAATGAGGGCAAAGTGGCAAAGTTAAGAGGTTGGAGTTTTTTGCTCGTGGGCTTCCCATGGTTCTACATTGACCTTGTGGTATGTATGCCCCGACCCCGGGCTATTCGGAGCACCTCTTATTTTTACCACTTTGCCCTTGCTTAGTTGAAAGCTAAGAGATGGCAAAATGTCAAAAGTTAAGGGGATGGATTTTTTTTGCTCGCGGGCAACCCATGGTTCTATAATGACCTTGTGGCATGCATGCGCCGACCCCAGTCAATTCGGAGCAGCTATTATTTTTACCACTTTTCCCTTGCTCAGTAGAAAGTGAAGTGAGGGCAAAGTGGCAAAGTTAAGAGGTTGGAGTTTTTTACTCTAGGGTAAAACATTGTTCTACAATGATCTGGTGGTACGTATGCCCCGACCCCGGGCTATTCGAAGCACCTCTTATTTTTACCACGTTGCCCTTGTTGAGAAGAAAGTCAAGTGAGGGGAAAGTGGCAAAGTTAAGAGGCTGGAGTTTTTTGCTCGTGGGGTTCCCATGGTTCTACAATGACCTTGTGGTATGTATTCCCCGACCCAGGGCTATTCGTAGCACCTCTTATCTTTACCACTTTGCCCTTGTTTAGTTGATAGCTAAGAGAGGGCAAAATGTCAAAGTTATGGGATAGGAGTTTTTTGCTCGAGGCAACACATGTTTCTATAATGACCTTGTGGTATGTATGCGCCGACCTCGGTCAATTCGTAGCACCTCTTATTTTTACCACTTTGCCCTTGCTCAGTAGAAAGTCAAGTGAGGGCAAAGTGGCGAAGTTAAGAGGTTGGAGTTTTTTGCTCGTGGGCTTTCCATGGTTCTACAATGACCTTGTGGTATGAATGCCCGGACTCAGGGTTATTCGTATCACCTCTAATTTTTACCACTTGGCTCTTGCTAGGTGGAAACCCAAGTGAGGGCAAAGTGCCAAAGTTAAATGGTTGGAGTTTTCTGCTCGTGGGCTTCCCATGGTAGTGCAATGACCTTGTAGGATGTGTGCCCTGACCCTGGTAAATTCGGAGCACCTCTTATTTTTACCAATTTGCCCTTGCTCAGTAGAAAGTCAAGTGAGGGCAAATTGGCAAAGTTAAGAGATTGGAGTTTTTTGCTCATGGGCTTCCCATAGTTCTACAATGACCTAGTGGTATGTATGCCCCGTCCCCGGGCTATTCGGAGCACCTCTTATTTTTACGACTTTGCCCTTTCTTAGTGGAAGGCTAAAGGAAGGCAAAATGGCAAAGTTAAGAGGATGAAGCTTTTTGCTCCGGGGCAACCCATGGTTCTACAATGATCATGTGGTAGGTATGCCCAGACCCCGGGCTATTCGAAGCACCTCTTATTTTTACCACTTTGCCCTTGCTGAGAAGAAAGTAAAGTGAGGGCAAAGTGGCAAACTTAAGAGGTCGGCCCTTTTTCGTCGCGAGCTTCCCATGGATCTACAATGGCCTTGTGGTATGTATGCCGTGACCCCGGGGTATTCGGAGCACCTCTTATTTTTACCACTTTGCCCATGTTTAGTTGAAAGCTAAGAGAGAGCAAATTGTCAAAGTTAAGGAGTTGGAGTTTTTTGCTCGCGAGCAACCCATGGTTCTATAATGACCTTGTGGTATGTATGCGCCGGCCCCGGTCAATTCGGAGCACCTCTTATTTTTACCACTTTGCCGTTGCAAAGTAGAAAGGCAAGTTAGGGCAAAGTTGCAAAGTTAAGAGGTCAGAGGTTTTTGCTCGTGAGCTTCCCATGGTTCTACAATGACCTTGTGGTATGTATGCCCCGTCCCAGGGCTATTCGTAGCACCTCTTATTTTTACCATTTTTCCCTTGCTTAGTTGAAAGTGAAGAGAGGGGAAAATGTCAAAGTTAAGGGGTTGGAGTTTTTTACTCACGGGCTACCCATGGATCTATAATGACATTGTGGTATGTATGCACCGACCCCTGTCAATTCGGAGCACCTCTTATTTTTACGACTTTGCCCTTTCTTAGTGGAAGGCTAAAGGAAGGCAAAATGGCAAAGTTAAGAGGATGAAGCTTTTTGCTCCGGTGCAACCCATGGTTCTACAATGATCATGTGGTAGGTATGCCCAGACCCCGGGCTATTCGAAGCACCTCTTATTTTTACCACTTTGCCCTTGCTGAGAAGAAAGTAAAGTGAGGGCAAAGTGGCAAACTTAAGAGGTCGGCCCTTTTTCGTCGCGAGCTTCCCATGCATCTACAATGCCCTTGTGGTATGTATGCCGTGACCCCGGGGTATTCGGAGCACCTCTTATTTTTACCACTTTGCCCATGTTTAGTTGAAAGCTAAGAGAGAGCAAATTGTCAAAGTTAAGGAGTTGGAGTTTTTTGCTCGCGAGCAACCCATGGTTCTATAATGACCTTGTGGTATGTATGCGCCGGCCCCGGTCAATTCGGAGCACCTCTTATTTTTACCACTTTGCCGTTGCAAAGTAGAAAGGCAAGTTAGGGCAAAGTTGCAAAGTTAAGAGGTTAGAGGTTTTTGCTCGTGAGCTTCCCATGGTTCTACAATGACCTTGTGGTATGTATGCCCCGACCCAGGGCTATTCGTAGCACCTCTTATTTTTACCATTTTTCCCTTGCTTAGTTGAAAGTGAAGAGAGGGGAAAATGTCAAAGTTAAGGGGTTGGAGTTTTTTACTCACGGGCTACCCATGGATCTATAATGACATTGTGGTATGTATGCACCGACCCCTGTCAATTCGGAGCACCTCTTATTTTTACCACTTTACCCTTGCCCAGTAGAAAGTCAAGTGAGGGCAACATTGCAAAGTTAAGAGGTTGGAGTTTTTGGATCGTGGGGATCCCATGGTTTTACTACGACCTTTCGGTATGTATGACGTTTTTGTATGTATGCCCCGACCCAAGGCTATTCGTAGCACCCCTTATTTTTACCACTTTTCCCATGCTTAGTTGAAAGCTAAGATAGGGCAAAATGTCAAAGTCAAGGGCATGAAATTTTTTGCTCGCGGGCAATCCATGTTTTTATAATGACCTTGTCGTATGTATGCCACGACACTGGTCAATTCGGAGCACCTCTTATTTTTACCACCATGCCCTTGCTCAGTAGAAAGTCAAGTGAGGGCAAACTAGCGAAGTTAAGAGGTTGGAAGTTTTCGCTCGTAGGCTTCCCAGGGTTCTACAATCACCTTGTGGTATGTATGCCCCAACCCTGGGCTATTCAGAGCATCTCTTATTTCTACCACTTTGCCCTTCCTAACCTAAAAGCTAAGAGAGGGCAAAATGTCAAAGTTAAGGGGATGGGGTTTTTTGCTCGCAGGCAACCCAAGGTTCTATAATGAGCTTGTGGTATGTATGCACCGACCCCTGTCAATTCGGAGCACCTCTTAGTTTTAACACTTTGCCCTTACTCAGCAGAAAGTCAAGTGAGGGCAAAGTTGGAAAGTTAAGAGGTTGAAGTTTTTTGCTCGTGGGCTTCCCATAGTTCTACAATGACATTGTGGTATCTATGCCCCGACCCCGGGCTATTCGGAGCACCTCTTATTTTTACCACTTTGCCCTTGCTTAGCTGAAAGCTCAGAGAGGGAAAAATGTCAAAGTCAAGGGGATCGAGTTTTTTGCTCGCGGGCAATCCATGTTTCTATAATCACCTTGGGGTATGTATGCCCCGACACCGGCCAATTCGATGCACCTCTTATTTTTACCAATTTGCCCTTACTCAGTAGAAGGGCAAGTTAGGGCAAAGTTGGAAAGTTAAGAGGTTGGAGTTTTTTGCTCATGGGCTTCCCATGGTTCTACAATGACCATGTGGTATGTATGCCCCGACGCTGGCTATTCGTAGCACCTCTTATTTTTACCACTTTGCCCTTGTTTAGTTGAAAGCTAAGAAAGGGCAAAATGTCAAAGCTAAGGGGTAGGAGTTTTTTTCTTCGCGGGAACCTACTGTTCTACAAAGATCTTGTGGTACGTATGCCTCGACCCCGGGCTATTCGAGGCACCTCTTATTTTTACCACTTTGCCCTTACTGAGAAGAAAGTAAAGTGAGGGCAAAGTGGCAAACTTAAGAGGTCGGCCCTTTTTGGTCGCGACCTTCCCTTGGGTCTACAATGCCCTTGTGGTATGTATGACGTGACCCCGGGGTATTCGGAGCACCTGTTATTTTTACCAGTTTGCCCATGTTTAGTTGAAAGCTAAGAGAGGGCAAAATGTGAAAGTTAAGGAGTTGGAGTTTTTTGCTCGCGAGCAACCCATGGTTCTATAATGACCTTGTGGTATGTATGCGCCGGCCCCGGTCAATTCGGAGCACTTCTTATTTATACCACTTTGCCCTTGCAAAGTAGAAAGGCAAGTTAGGGCAAAGTTACAAAGTTAAGAGGTTGGAGTTTTTTGCTCGTGGGCTTCCCATGGTTCTACAATGACCTTGGGGTATGTATGCCCCGACCCAGGGCTATTCGTAGCACCTCTTATTTTTACCATTTTGCCCTTGCTTAGTTGAAAGCGAAGAGAGGGCAAAATGTCAAAGTTAAGGGGTTGGAGTTTTTTACTCACGGGTAACCCATGGTTCTATAATGACATTGTGGTATGTATGCGCCGACCCCTGTCAAATCGGAGCACCTCTTATTTTTACCACTTTACCCTTGCTCAGTAGAAAGTCAAGTGAGGGCAAAGTTGCAAAGTTAAGAGGTTGGAGTTTTTGGATCGTGGGCATCCCATGGTTCTACTATGACCTTTCGGTATGTATGCCCTGACCCAGGGCTATTCGAAGCACCTCTTATTCTTCCCACTTTGCCCTTGCTGAGAAGAAAGTAAAGTGAGGGGAAAGTGGCAAACTTAGGAGGTCGGTGTTTTTTGGTCGTGGTCTTCCCATGGATGTACAATGCCCTTGTGGTATGTATGCTGTGACCCCGGGCTATTCGGAGCACCTCTTATTTTTACCACTTTGCCCTTCTTTAGTTGAAAGTTAAGCGAGGGCAAAATGTCAAAGTTAAGGAGTTGGAGTTTTGTGCTCGCGAGCAACCCATGGTTCTATAATGACCTTGTGGTCTGCATGCGCCGGCCCCGGTCAATTCGGAGCACCTCTTATTTTTACTACTTTACCCTTGCTCAGTAGAAAGTCAAATGAGGGCGAAGTTGCAAAGTTAAGAGGTTGGAGGTTTTTGCTCGTTGGCATCCCATGGTTCTACAATGACCTTTTGGTATGTATGCCCCGACCCAAGGCTATTCGTGACACCCCTTATTTTTACCACTTTGCCCATGCTTAGTTGAAAGCTAAGATAGGGCAAAATGTCAAAGTCAAGGGCATGGAGTTTTTTGCTCGCGGGCAATCCATGTTTTTATAATGACCTTGTCCTATGTATGCCATGACACTAGTCAATTCGGAGCACCTCTTATTTTTACCACTTTACCCTTGCTCAGTAGAAAGTCAAGTGAGGGCAAACTGGCAAAGTTAAGAGGTTGGACTTTTTTGCTCGTAGGCTTCCCAGGGCTCTACAATCACCTTGGGGTATGTACGCCCCGACCCCGGGCTATTCGGAGCACCTCTTATTTTTACCACTTTGCCCATGCTTAGTTGAAAGCTAAGATAGGGCAAAATGTCAAAGTCAAGGGCATGGAGTTTTTTACTCGCGGGCAATCCATGTTTCTATAACGACCTTGTGGTAAGTATGCCCTGACACTGATCAATTCGGAGCACCTCTTATTTTTACTACTTTGCCCTTGCTCAGTCAAAAGTTAAGTGAGGGCAAACTGGCAAAGTTAAGAGGTTGGAGTTTTTTGCTTGTGGGCTTCCCATGGTTCTACAATCACCTTGTGGTATGTAGACCCCGACCTCGGGCTACTCGGAGAACCTCTTATTTTTACCACTTTGCCCTTGCTAACTTGAAAGCTAAGAGAGGGCAAAATGTCAAAGTTAAGGGGATGAAGTTTTTTGCTCACGGGCAACCCATGGTTCTATAATGAGCTTGTGGTATGTATGCACCGACCCCTGTCAATTCGGAGCACCTCTTATTTTTAACACTTTGCCCTTGTTCAGCAGAAAGTCAAGTGAGGGCAAAGTTGGAAAGTTAAGAGGTTGGAGTTTTTTGCTCCTGGGCTTCCCATAGTTCTACAATGACATTGTGGTATATATGCCCCGACCCCGGGCTATTCAGAGCACTTCTTATTTTCACCATTTTGCCCTTGCTTAGCTGAAAGCTAAGAGCGGGAAAAATGTCAAAGTCAAGGGGATCGAGTTTTTTGCTCGCGGGCAATCCATGTTTCTATAATGACCTCTTGGTATGTATGCCCTGACACCGGCCAATTCGATGCACCTCTTATTTTTACCAATTTGCCCTTGCTCAGTAGAAGGGAAAAGTTGGAAAGTTAAGAGGTTGGAGTTTTTTGCTCATGGGCTTCCCATGGTTCTACAATGACCATGTGGTAAGTATGCCCCGATGTTGGGTATTCGTAGCACCTTTTATTTTTACCACTTTGCCCTTGTTTAGTTGAAAGTTAAGAGAGGGCAAAATGTCAAAGTTAAGGGGTAGGAGTTTTTTTCTTCGCGGGAACCTATTGTTCTACAATGATATTGTGGTATGTATGCCTCGACCTCGGGCTATTCGAAGCACCTCTTATTTTTACCACTTTGCCCTTGCTGAGAAGAAAGTAAAGTGAGGGCAAAGTGGCAAACTTAAGAGGTCGGCCCTTTTTGGTCGCGGGCTTCCCATGGGTCTACAATGCCCTTGTGGTATGTATGCCGTGACCCCGGGGTATTTGGAGCACCTCTTATTTTTACCAGTTTGCCCATGTTTAGTTGAAAGCTAAGAGAGGGCAAAATGTGAAAGTTAAGGAGTTGGAGTTTTTTGCTCGCGAGCAACCCATGGTTCTATAATGACCTTGTGGTATGTATGTGCCGGCCCCGGTCAATTCAGAGCACCTCTTATTTTTACCACTTTACCCTTGCAAAATAGAAAGGCAAGTTAGGGCAAAGTTGCAAAGTTAAGAGGTTGGAGTTTTTTGCTCATGTGCTTCCCATGGTTCTACAATGACCTTGTGGTATGTATGCCCCGACCAAGGGCTATTCGTAGCACCTTTTATTTTTACCATTTTGCCCTTGCTTAGTTGAAAGTTAAGAGAGGGCAAAATGTCAAAGTTAAGGGGTTGGAGTTTTTTACTCACGGGCAACCCATGGTTCTATAATGACCTTGTGGTTTGTATGCACCGACCCTTGTCAATTCGGAGCACCTCTTATTTTTACCACTTTACCCTTACTTAGTAGAAAGTCAAGTGAGGGCAAAGTTGTAAAGTTAAGAGGTTGGAGTTTTTTGCTCGTGGGCATCCCATGGTTCTACTTTGACCTTTCGGTTTGTATGCCCCGACCCAGGGCTATTCGAAGCACCTCTTATTCTTACCACTTTGCCCTCGCTGAGAAGAAAGTAAAGTGAGGGTAAAGTGGCAAACTTAAGAGGTCAGCGTTTTTTGGTCGCGGGCTTGCCATGGATCTACAATGCCCTTGTGGTATGTATGCTGTGACCTCGGGTGTTGTGTGATTTTGCAAGTGCACAAAATCGTACCAAGTAATATAATGATAAGAAAGATGTTGAACCCACGAGGACTATTTATCTATTAACTATTGAAATTGTTCTAATTCTAAGTTATTTGAAAATCAAGAAAAGTGGTGGATTTTGAATTTGAAACACATCAACAAATTAAATTAAATCAACAAATGAAGAATAGACCAAACACATGAAAAGAAGAAGATTTCACTCAAAAAGAAAACACTAAGGCATCCGACTCACTTAACCAATCCAATCCCAATCCTAACCATACAATCAATCAATTATCATCAAAATGGACGGCGAAATATTCTAACTTATCTAAGACCCTCTCTCGAGTAGAATTAGAATTACTCAACATACAATAACCTGCGATATGTCTATGCAAATTTAAAAGCATTTGAGCACATTAAGATTAATAATATTTCACATAGAAGCCGCACAAATCACGTTGGCACATTCTTGTCTTTCATTCAATTCATGGCATACATCATATGAAGCTAAAATACATGCATCATCTCTCAAATTAACATGCACAACAAATCATTCAACTACTGGCCAAATAATTGAAAGCATTAAACTCAATGATGTATACTCAAAATGAATGATAAAATTATGATCACATAGAAATAAGATTCGGGATTGTCATGGAGAGGTTACATCATAGCCTTAGCAATAGAAACTAGTTCATAATAGAATCAAAACAAACCCTAATAATTGTGAAATTCATAATGAAATTATACAAAGAAAAGATGAAAGAGTTAAGAAGGAAACTCTATGTAGATCGAGAATCTCTATTGTTGATAGACTCCAATTCTGTAGATTTTCGACCTCCTGCTTGAAGTGCCATTTCCTCTCTGAAGCAGTCTGTTTTTCACTTTCCCTTAAATATGGAAGTTTTAGGGTTTTATCTCTTCTTTCCGTGGATACCAATTTTTCCCTTATTGGAGTTTTCTTCAAGAAGTTATGCTCCAAATACCGAAGGGTATTCCAGGAATTCGGCAGTTTTGCGACTTTTGACTTGCTGCACCCTTTCCGCCTTCTAGATGTTCGTTTTCGGCCAAGACTTTAACACAAAGGTTCTAGGGTTTGCTCTTGGCTTTCTGTAGATACTGAAATTACCCTTATTGGAGTTATCTAGAAAAAGTTATCCCCCAAATACCGAAGGGTACTTCAGGGATTTCGAGAAATGAACGTTTCTTATTCTCTTGATGACTCCTTCAATTTCCATGACTCCTTCAATTTATTTATTCCTAAGAAAAAATAAATAAAATAAATAAAAACTCTAATAAATAAGAAAATTAAATGCAAACTAGCATAAAATTAAGAGTAAAAGTATGACAAAACTTGTATAGAAATTAAACACATCAAACACCCCCAAACTTAAGATTTGCAAGTCCTTGAGCAAAAAGAAAAGAAAAAAGAAAAAAGAAATAAACAGAATAAGTTGATTTCTCACAATCATTGCCTCATGGATTGCATAAAGAAACTGATTCAAGCTAAACATTTAACAAGTTTTGAGATTAATTCAAGAGCATGCTTAGGTTTACAAGAAAACCTTTGAGTGTGTGTGTGAGTAACCAATCTCAACTTGCTACTCTATTAACTCGGATCAATTTATGCAAACTCGATTGAATTATGATTGATCTCTATGAGGATAAGATTCTCGAACTTCATATGCCTATTTTTCAAATCAACTCTCCACTAATGTAGTACAAATACACCACCAAACATCAAAAGGTCTTAATAAAAGCTTGTAATGTTTGGCTTAAGGTGATGGCAAAAGAAAAAATTGGTATGGAATTCAAAGCAAGAAAATTCAATACACTTCATCAATGGAGAGAGACATAGTTTTACATTCACTTCCTAGAGCAACTTATGAGCAATTTATTCATCTTTTTTTTTTCTTTTTTTTTTCTTTTTTTCTCTCTATCTTTATTTTTTTTTTAATAATTCCACAACCCCTAAACTTAGTTTTTTTTTTTTTGTACTTCGAGTTGTATTATTTGTATTTTTTTTAGAATAGAATAACAAACCTTGCTCTTGCTCTTTTAACTCTTTAACAAATTTTGTTTTTCTTCTCCAATGACTAAGCAAGTAACAAATTTTCTTGGAAAGGTAGGATGAGTGTTTGTGGGTTAAAAGGTGTGGTAAATGTGGGTTAATGAAAGAAAAATGGCCAATGTGTTTAAGGCTCAAAGGGGTGACTAGAGATAGATAATTAGGGTAGGCTGGAAAAGCTCAAACGTTCCAAAGATGGCCTAGATCATTTCTCTAGTGGTGTGCTACCTAGGATTTCGCCTCAAGAGATTATCAAATAGGTTCTAGAGTTCATTGAGATCTTAGAAAATATCTAATTCACATAAATATACTCTAAGCCAACAAAGCAACTTATTGATCATGGTATTGTGCAAAAGTGTTCAAAGGAATTCAAATAACCCAAGCTACCACAAGAATTAAGCACAAACAAGACAATTTTAGCATTTTACAAAAATCCAACTCAATTTCAATAAGGTAATATCATAGGCTTGTGATCATCAACCCAAAAACAACACAAAAGGAAAACAAAATATTTTTGTGATTTTCAAAATTTTTTTTTTTTTTGGTGAAAATAAATAGATACTCCAAAATAAATGACACCTACCCCCAAACTTAAAGAACACATTGTCCCCAATGTGAAGAATCAAAAGATATGAAAAGTTGAAAGGATCAAAGTAAACTTCCCTGAAAATGTTGCATGAGTGCAATGGTAGGTCTGGGGAACATTGGAGGCAATCATTTGGGCATTGCAGCGCTGACTCTCGAGTGTGTGAGCCTTGGTGTGTTTTAAAGGAGTGTTGTGGAAGGCTCTTTTATCACCGCGGCGTGGAGTTGCCCTCTTTTTTTTTTATGAGAAAAAAAAAACAATTTGCAAATTAAGAGCATGAAAAACAAAATAAAAGTGGAATAGTCAGAAAAATAAATGAAAATAAAATAAAATAATGGAAAGAAATTTGGTTTACCTCCCAAAAAGCGCTTGTTTATAGTCTTTAGCTTGACGTTTCCTTCTTTGAATCACCGATCAATCAAATCAATGGAAACTTTTTGCTTGTTGAAATCTCCTTCGAAGTAAGGCTTTAGACGTTTCCCATTAACTTTGAATGTGCCTTTTGAGTCGTTAGAAACCTCAATTGCACTATACGGGAAAACTCCTGTTACAGTGAATGGTCCGGACCATCGGGATTGTAATTTTCCAGGGAAGAGGCGAAGTCTAGAATTATAAAGTAGAACTCTTTGCCCAACTTCAAAGTTTCTCTTGAGAATGTGTCTATCATGCCATCTCTTAGTTCTCTCCTTGTATATGCGAGCATTCTCATAGGATGCATGTCGGAACTCATCCATCTCATTGAGTTGTAATATCCTCTTCTCACCTGTTGCCTCCATGTCAAAATTAAGAGTCTTGATAGCCCAATAAGCTCTATGTTCCAACTCCACCAGTAAGTGACATGCCTTCCCGAAAACTAGACGATAGGGGGACATACCAATTGGAGTTTTGAAGGCTGTCCGGTATGCCCATAGGGCAGCGTCTAACTTTTTGGACCAATCTTTCCTTGAGTTGTTGACGGTTTTCTCTAATATTCGTTTCAGCTCTCGGTTGGAAATTTCAACTTGTCCACTAGTCTGAGGATGGTATGGAGTGGCAACCTTGTGTGTAACACCATATTTGCTCAAAAGTGCCTCAAATTGCCGGTTGCAAAAATGTTTTCCCCCATCACTAATTATTGCTCTTGGAGTTCCAAACTGAGTGAATATCTGCTTTCTCAAAAAATTCATCACAACTTTAGAATCATTTGTAGGGAGGGCCACGGCCTCTATCCATTTGGAAACATAATCCACAGCTACTAAAATGTATTGATTTGAGAAAGGAGGGAACGGCCCATGAAATCTATGCCCCAAATATCAAATAGCTCAACAACAAGTATATTATTTAATGGCATTTCATTTTTCCACGAAATATTACCACTCCTTTGACATTTATCACAAGAAGAAACAAAAGCATAAGTATCTTTAAAAATGGTGGGCCAATAAAAACCTGATTGGAGCACTTTAGCTACCGTTTTGTTCACTCCATGGTGCCCACCAACCTCTAATGAATGGCAGTGTCTTAGGATCGACTCTATCTCTTCCTCAGGTACAAATCTCCTAATCATTTGATCACTAAAATGCTTGTAGAGAAAATGTTCTTCCCAATAGTAGTGCTTGACCTCCGAAAAGAATTTCTTCCTTTGTTGGTATCTAAAATCCGGATTGATCACATTGCTTACCAAGTAGTTTACATAATCTGCATACCAAGGAACTTGTGTTAGAGTTACAACAAAGAGTTGTTCATCCGGGAATACCTCATTTATTGGAGAAAGTGGGGCTCCCTCTTCGGTTGTGTGTTCAAGTCTAGAGAGATGATCGGCTACTTGATTCTCGGTTCCCATTTTGTCTTTGATCTCCAAATCAAATTCTTGTAAGAGTAAAATCCACCGAAGTAACCAGGACCCAAAAGCATACCTCCATGAGAGTGATGGCATGGGTAGGAAGAGTTGAAGTTCCTTTGTTGATAGATAGTGGCTCCACACATAACTTTATCAACTCCGACATTGTTGCCAAGGTTGGGTTGAAACCAATTTCTATAGATCCATTTGAGGTAAGGATGGCGAGTGGGGACAAGATGAAATGTGAAGAGCTAGTAAGGGAAGTAAAGATGAATGTTCAAGGAGTGAGAATAGTGGCGGACCTACATATACTTCCTCTAGTAGAGCTTGATGTTGTATTGGGCAATCCATGGCTCAAGCGCCTTGGAAGGGTAGTACTTGACTGCAACAAAAGGACCATAGAATTCAAGCTTGGGTCAAAAAAGAATGTTTAGGTAACTTTAGCATCCAAGGAAGTCAAGTCGGGTGAGGTCTCAATGTTAGAAAAGTTGGGCAAAGGGGGAGCACATTGTTTTGCCATGGAGATGACCAAGGGGGAGAATGAGGAGAGAGAATGGAAGTTTTCAAATTTTATCCTTGAGGGCAAGGACAGTCTTAAAGAGAGGGGGATTGTTAGACCCCCATGTAAAATCACCTCTAAAGTTGCACCTTGGCCATATGCACACATATCGCTCGAGCGGAGTGTCGAGCGGAGCTCTCGGGTTGCAGACTCGCTTGAACGGACTATCGAGCGAGTTTCGAGCGGAGCTCTTGGGTTGTATTCGCTCAAACGGAATCGAGCGGAGAGTCGAGCGAACACTGGCTCGAGCGAACTGTCCAGTGAGTTTCGAGCGGAGCTCTCTGGTTGTTTTCGCTCGAGCGGAGTGTCGAGCGAACCTTGGCTCGAGCCAGGGTCGAGCCACAGTCAAGCCAACCCTCGAAAATGGAATTTTCAGCATGAGAACAAGCCAAAGTTTGACCCCCATGCACCACCTTAGCCGAACCATTGGCTCATGCATGCCACGGCCATGTGGTCCATGCCACTATCCTTATTTATGTTATTTATTTATTTCTTTTATTTCTTTTATTGCAAAGGGACCTTTTGGGGGGTTTTCAACTTGTTTTGCTTATAAATAGGACATCTTTTTCTTGCTTTAGGATCTTTTGACAAAAACCCTAGAGGGAGAACTATTGTTTGAGAGATCACCATCGGTGCTTAGAACTTGGGCTTTTGGGGTGCAATTCGCGAATCCCAAAGAGAGGATCATTCCATGTAATTCGTGAATTGGAGTGATTCAACTATCTTGTCTTACAACTTGGTGCAATTCGTGAATCCAAGTTGTGTTTATCTTTATTCTTGTTACTTTTATCAATATATGAGGTTTATTCATCATTTGTGTAATTCGTGAATCATTTGTTGAATTTATTTCATTGTTCATTCGAGTTCATCATTTTTGTTCTTGAGTGTTCATCTTGTGTTCTTGGAGATCATTATATTTTTAGCTCATTCAATCCATTCTAGTCTCAATTTCGACCACCCTCCTTGTTTGTCAACTTTCCATAATTAATCCCCTTCTTCCACCTAGCCCTAGCCGAATTCCCACTTCCATTTGAATTTGAATTCAAATTTTGCCACTCTTGCCTTATTTGAATTAACCCTAGCCGACCACCTCACTTCCCATATTAGTGTTTCCATAATTTGGAAACCCTAGTTGACCACTTCTTCCATCCCATTCCTACCATAGCCGAAATCCACTTTCCTTATTAATTCAAATTCAAATTTCGGCTCCACTGGACCCAAGGTTGGATTTTTTTGAGCCGTGATCAAGCTCCACCAACCGAAGTGCTGCCCAAGTTCAGTTGCTAGTACAGTTTGCAAGCTCAGTTTGCAAAACTCAGTTGCAAGATTCAGTTGCAAGTAGAGAGCCATGAACCGAGGAGAGACGGAAGCCGAGGATCAAGGTGGTTCCAGGGAACGCCTTGAAGCTTTAGAGGGACATACCACAAAGATGACTAATGTTCTTGGTGAGGTCACAACCACATTGGCCGAACTAAGGGTGGCTTTGAATGCTAATGCCCGTGAGACAGAAGAAAATAGGCGTACCATGGATGCCATGAGACATGACAATAATGCAAGTCTTGAGAGGCTTGAAAGAAGGTTGGTCGAGCACAATGGCCAAAGGAGACCTCCTAGTCCGAATGGGCAAAGGCAAGAAGTCCTTGTTGATGGGGCCGAGACAAGTGTGATGCGCTCCATGCATGAATCACCAAGGGCCGAATATAGAAGAGGAGGTCGTGTTGAGAACGGTCAAGTGGCCATGGAGAGATGGATCCAAGAGGAGGATCATCGTGCTAGAAGTCCAAGTAATTTGAGGGAGCCCCAAGATGTGAGGTTTCAATTTCCAAGGCATGAGGAACATTATGAGGCCGAATATGACTTTGGCCATGAGGAACCGAATGGTTATGAGAACCATGCAAATGGAAGACGTTACAACCGTGATAGAGAAAGAGGCCATAAAAACCGAAGACATGATGAAGACCACTATTAAGAGAGAAGAGGAAACCGGGCTAATGACCGGGGACCAAGGCGACCAAAGGTGGATTTCCCCAAGTTCAATGGGGGGGATCCTTGTGAGTGGTTGGACAAGGTAGACCATTACTTTCGGGTCTATGAAGTTCCAAGAGATGAGAGAGTATCAACCGCTTGCTTCCATCTTGAAGGAAGAGCAAGTAAGTGGTGGAGATGGCTATGTGATCAATATGACAAAGAGAGGAGACGCCTAGGATGGATGGCCTTTGAGAAGGAGTTCTTGATGCAATTCGGTCCCTCACCAATTGTTAACCACCATGGGCAACTTGCCAAGTTGAGGCAACAAGGGAAGGTGCATACTTACATTGATGATTTTCGGCAACTCCAAACCTTAGTGAGGGGTTGGTCCGAAGAAGCACTCATTGGCACTTTTGTAGATGGATTGAAGCCATGGTTGGCTAAAGAGATCAAATTGAAGCAACCTACAAGGCTTCAAGAGGTAATGAGGATGGCGGAAATCCTAGAAGAGAGCACTAATATGGAGAAACGCCATTCTAAGGAAATGGGGAGCAAGATTACTACACCCTTGCAAACCAATGTTCCTTGGAAGGGCAAGGAGGAAATGGAGAGTGCTTCTAAAACTAAGCCACTTGAAGTGAAGAAGCTTACAAGGGAAGAGGTCCAAGAAAGAATTAAAAAGGGCCTTTGTTGTAAGTGTGGTGAAAAATGGGGCATAGGGCACACTTGTAGATCGAGACAAGTGTACATGTTGATTGATGAGAGGAACAATGAGGAGGATGATGGTTACTTTGTGGAGTCATCTAACCAAGAGTCCTATCAAGAAGAGGCCAAAGTTAATAAAAATAATGAGGAGGCCGAGTTGTCTCTTAATTCCATGACCGGGACCCAAAAGCATACCTCCATGAGAGTGATGGCATGGGTAGGAAGAGTTGAAGTTCCTTTGTTGATAGATAGTGGCTCCACACATAACTTTATCAACTCCAACATTGTTGCCAAGGTTGGGTTGAAACCAATTTCTATAGAGCCATTTGAGGTAAGGATGGCGAGTGGGGACAAGATGAAATGTGAAGAGCTAGTAAGGGAAGTAGAGATGAATGTTCAAGGAGTGAGAATAGTGGTGGACCTACATATACTTCCTCTAGTAGAGCTTGATGTTGTATTGGGCAATCCATGGCTCAAGGGCCTTGGAAGGGTAGTACTTGACTGCAACAAAAGGACCATGGAATTCAAGCTTGGGTCAAAAAAGAATGTTTGGGTAACTTTAGCATCCAAGGAAGTCAAGTCGGGTGAGGTCTCAATGTTAGAAAAGTTGGGCAAAGGGGGAGCACATTGTTTTGCCATGGAGATGACCAAGGGGGGAGAATGAGGAGAGGGAATGGAAGTTTTCAAATTTTATCCTTGAAGGCAATGACAGTCTTAAAGAGAGGGGGATTGTTAGACCCCCATGTAAAATCACCTCTAAAGTTGCACCTTGGCCATATGCACACATATCGCTCGAGCGGAGTGTTGAGCGGAGCTCTCGGGTTGCAGACTCGCTTGAGCGGATTGTCGAGCGAGTTTCGAGCGGAGCTCTCTGGTTGTTTTCGCTCGAGCGGAGTGTCGAGCGAACCTTGGCTCGAGTCAGGGTCGAGCCACAGTCAAGCCAACCCTCGAAAATGGCATTTTCAGCATGATAACAAGCCAAAGTTTGACCCCCATGCACCACCTTAGCCGAACCATTGGCTCATGCATGCCACGGCCATGTGGTCCATACCACTATCCTTATTTATGTTATTTATTTATTTTATTTCTTTTATTGCAAAGGGACCTTTTAGGGGTTTCCAACTTGTTTTGCTTATAAATAGGACATCTTTTTCTTGCTTTAGCATCTTTTGGCAAAAATCCTAGAGGGAGAACTATTGTTTGAGAGATCACCATCGGTGCTTAGCACTTGGGCTTTTTGGGTGCAATTCGTGAATCCCAAAGAGAGGATCATTCCACCTTAGGCCCTTCCAAGACCACACCTAGATATCCAAACACTTAAACAGTCACTATACGTGGTGTAGCCACCCCGTACGTTCCTCCGGCGTATTTGCTGTGATGGTCAACGAGCGACGCACGGGTTATCCCATCAATGGTATAATTCTCTATCCCTCGCTATTTATGTTAGAAGTTAGCTAGTTGAGTAGGTTGTGGACTGTGCTGCTAGTATTATAGGATTTCTGTGTAGTATGATGGTGATGTGATGGGCTGTGATGTGAAGTGTTGGGTGTATTGGGAAGTGTGCTATGTAGTTGATACGAA
Organism: Cyclocarya paliurus; assembly: GCA_029856935.1. NCBI lineage: Eukaryota > Viridiplantae > Streptophyta > Magnoliopsida > Fagales > Juglandaceae > Cyclocarya > Cyclocarya paliurus. The sequence goes on from CM056951.1 coordinate 12,549,018, forward strand.
CTCCACCAACGATTGTGATAAAACCCGATAACAATGATGGTTTGAAACTCCAAGATCGTAAAGATAAGATTTGTTGAGCCTTGACCCATCACCTAATAAAATGAAAACCAAGACTACGAAGGATAGAAACGCCACACCAAGAAAACCTAAGAATCTCTCAGGAATCAAGGTGATAAGTTTGGTTGTTTGAACGCCACAAGATTTACTTAATAAGTTCAAGAGTTCTCTTAAGAACGAAGAGGAACACAAGGCCTCACAAAGGTGATTTTCTAAAAAATACATAATCTGTCCTCAAATTCGAAATCCCCCCTATATATACTTGGAACAACCCTCCAAGCATGGGTAATCTCAAAAGACATGAGAAAATCTGAAAACTATTGCCTAGAGAATTCCAAAAGACAAGACAATCTGAAATTCGCGAAATCCCGCCAGCCTTGTACACATTTCAGTAAAATCCTTCTAACTTCCTCTAGGAGACTCCAAATTGCACACCGTTTGATGCGTTGGAAACTAGAGACATGAGGTTTTCCAATGAGATGTAACTTGCAAGCTAATTCGTCCAGAATCTTCCCATAATGACGTTTCAAAAATCGTGCTGGACAATGGGCTGCTTGTTGAGTTGGTCTTTGGAATTATTGGGCTTTGATGACATGGACTAAGCCTTGATTATTATTTGAGCCCATCATGGTCTTTTTAGAATCAATCCAATTCTCTTGGATTAGCCCATTTAGTGCTTCCTTGAAACGTTTGGCTCTAAGTCTTGTAATTGGGCCACTAGGAAGTGACAAAGGGTCTTGTGCAAATTCAGCTTCATTCTCACGTGTATGATCAGCGTGTCCAGCTCCTTGGTTTGCATCATTCTCCCCCTCTTGAGAAGGATTTGTCCTCAAATCATCACCTACATCAAAAGGAGACAAATCAGCAACATTAAAACTTGCATAACACCATACTCATTTGGTAAGTCAAGCTTGTAGGCATTATCATTGATGCGTTCCACTACTTGAAATGGTCCATCGCCCCGAGGTAGGAGTTTTGAACGCCGTTTCTCTGGGAAACATTCCTTTCTTAAGTGCAGCCAAACCCAATCTCCCTGTTCAAACACTACTTTTTTGCGTCCCTTGTTGGCTTGTTGGACATATTGTCTAGTCCTCCTTTCAATGTTTAACCGTGCCTTTTCATGAATCATCTTTACAAATTCTGCCTTCTTTTTGCCATCTAAGTTCACACGTTCACTCAAAGGCAAAGAAGTTAAATCCAAAGGTGACAATGGGTTAAAGCTATAAACAATTTCAAATGGTGAAAACTTAGTTGCAGAATGTATGCTTCTATTGTAAGCAAATTCAACATGTGGCAAACATTCTTCCCAAGTTTTCAAGTTCTTTTTAATGACTGCACGCAACAAAGAAGACAAAGTTCTATTCACTACTTCAGTTTGACCATCCGTTTGTGGATGACAAGTAGTAGAAAACAACAACTTGGTTCCCAACTTTCCCCACAAAGTCTTCCAAAAGTAACTCAAAAACTTTGCATCCCTATCAGAAACAATGGTCTTGGGCATGCCATGTAACCTAACAATTTCTCTGAAGAACAAATCAGCTATATGTGATGCATCATCAGTTTTATGACATGCAATGAAGTGTGCCATCTTGGAAAATCTATCTACCACCACAAAAACTGAATCTCTCCCCCTCTTAGTCCTAGGTAAACCCAAAACAAAATCCATAGAAATATCAGTCCAAGGTTCACTAGGTATTGGCAAAGGGGTGTACAAACCATGGGGTTTCAACTTAGACTTAGCTTGCTTACACGTGACACACTTCTCACAGATTCTTTCCACATCACGTTTCATATGAGGCCCAAAAAAAAATGATCATGCAAAATTTCAAAAGTCTTAGCTACACCAAAATGACCCATCAAACCACCACCATGAGCTTCTCTCACAAGCAATTCACGCAAAGAACACATAGGCACACACAATTTATTTTCCCGAAACAAAAATCCATCATGCCTATAAAACTTACCAAACGCCACTTTTTCACATGCATTGAACACATCACCAAAATCAGAATCTTGTGCATACAAATCCTTAATGTATTCAAAACCAAGCAATTTTGTATCTAAAATGGAAAGTAAAGCATACCTTCGAGACAAGACATCAGCCACCACATTTTCCTTACCTTGCTTGTATCTAATCACATAAGGAAATGTTTCAATGAATTCCACCCACTTGGCATGGCGTTTGTTCAAATTTTGCTATCCTTTCAAATGCTTCAAAGATTCGTGGTCTGTGTGAATCACAAATTCTTTTGGCCATAGATAGTGCTGCCAATTTTTCAAAGCCCTTACCAAGGCATACATCTCCTTACCATAAGTAGGGTAATTTAGAGCTGCCCCACTCAACTTCTCACTAAAATAAGCAACTGGATGGCCTTCTTGCATCAAAACAGCTCCAATACCTATTCCTGAAGCATCACACTCAATTTCAAAAGTTTTAGTAAAGTTAGGTAAAACAAGCAAAGGTGCATTAGTGAGCTTTTCTTTGATCAGATTAAATGCCTTTTCTTGTTCTTTCCCCCACTTAAACGGCACATTTTTCTTGATGACTTCAGTAAGAGGTGCGGCTAAACTACTAAAATCACGCACTTGGCTGATTGTGATGAAACCTAATAACAATGATGGTTTAGAACCCCAAGATCGTGAAGACAAGATTTGTTGAGCCTTGACCCGTCACCTAATAAGATGAAAACCAAGACTACGAAGGATAGAAACGCCACACCAAGAAAACCTAAGAATCTCTCAGGAATTAAGGTGATAAGTTTGGTTGTTTGAACGCCACAAGATTAACTTGATAAGTTCAAGAGTTCTCTTAAGAACGAAGAGGAACACAAGGCCTCACAAAGGTGATTTTCTAAAAAAACATAATCTCCCCTCAAATTCGAAATCCCCCTATATATACTTGGAACAACCCTCCAAGCATGGGTAATCTCAAAAGACATGAGAAAATCTGAAAACTATTGCCTAGGGAATTCCAAAAGACAAGTGAATCTGAAAATTCGCGAAATCCCGCCAGCCTTGCACACCCTTCAGTAAAATCCCTCTAACTTCCTCTAGGAGACTCCAAATTGCACACCATTTGATGCGTTGGAAACTAGAGACATGAGGCTTTCCAATGAGATATAAATTTCAAGCTAATTCGTCCAGAATCTTCCCAGAATAATGTTTCAAAAATCGTGCTGGACAATGGGCTGCTTGTTGAGTTGGTCTTTGGAATTATTGGGCTTTGATGACATGGACTAAGCCTTGATTATTATTTAAGCCCATCATGGTCTTTTTAGAATCAATCCAATTCTCTTGGATTAGCCCATTTAGTGCTTCCTTGAAACGTTTGGCTCTAAGTCTTGTAATTGGGCCACTAGGAAGTGACAAAGGGTCTTGTGGAAATTCAGCTTCATTCTCACGTGTATGATCAGTGTGTCCAGCTCCTCAGTTTGCATCACGTGATGGAGTGTCGCGAATGGAGCACACGTAGAGTGTACTCTATGTGGTGAGACGATGGACCGTATGGTGTGTATGCCATAGCGGTGACGTGGCGTAGTGTCGTAAATGGAGTACACGAGGAGTGTACTCCATGTGGTGAGATGACGCACCATATGGCGTGTATGCCATAATGGTGATGTGGTGTAATGCTGTTAATGGGGTACGCGGGGTATACTCCATGTGGTGAGACGTTGCACCGTACGGCGTGTGCCGTAGCGGTAATGTGGCAGAGCGTTGTGAATGGAGTACATGTGGGATGTATTCCATGTGGTAAGGTGATGCACCGTATGGCATGTATGCCATAGCCGTAATGTGGTATAGTGTTGTGAAGGGAGTATACGCGGAGTATACTCTATGTGGTAAGTGCTGCACCATGTGGCGTGTGTGCCATAGCGGTGATGTGGCATAGTTCTGTAAATGGAGCACACGAGGAGTGTACTCCATGTTGTGAGTGATGCACCGTATGACGTGTATGTCATAGCGATGACGTGGCGTAGTGTTGTGAATGGAGTACACGAGGAGTGTACTCCATGTTGTGAGACGATACACCATATGGCACGTATGCCATAATGGTGATGTGGTGTAATGTTGTAAATGGAGTACATGTGGGGTGTACTCCATGTGGTGAGATGACGCACCATATGGTGTGTATGCCATAATAGGTGATGTGGTGTAATGCTGTAAATGGAGTACACGAGGAGTGTACTCCATGTTGTGAGATGATGTACCGTATGACGTGTATGCCATAGCGGTGACGTGGCATAGTTCTGTGAATGGAGTACACGAGAAGTGTACTCCATGTTGTGGGGATGTACCGTATGGCGTGTATGCCATAGCGGTGACATGGCGTAGTGTTGTGAATGGAGTACACGAGGAGTGTACTCCATGTTGTGAGATGAAGTACCGTATGGCGTGTATGCCATAGCAGTGACGTGGCGTAGTTCTGTGAATGGAGTACGCGTGGAGTGTACTCCATGTGGTAGAGTGATGCACCATATGGCGTGTATGCCATAATGGTGATGTGGCGTAGTGTCATTAATGGAGTACGCGAGGAGTGTACTCCATGTGGTGAGACGACGCACCGTATGGCGTGTATGCCATAGCGGTGACGTGGCATAGTTTTGTGAATGGAGTATATACGGGATATACTCCATGTAGTGAGACGATACACTATATGGCGTGTATGCCATAATAGTGATGTGTTGTAGTGACGTAATGGAGTACACTATATGGCATTGTGAAGGAAATTTCTGCACTATTTTTTTTTTCTTTTGAACCCTAGAACAATAAAACCCTAGAATTCAATTTGCAAGAAATAAAAGATAGAATCATACCAGATTGGAAACCGACCTCTAATACCAAATGATATGAACCCGCGGGAATGGAATCACTTGAACCCACAATCAATTTGAAAACGCACCCAAGAAAACCAAAATCAAGTCAACGGATGGAAAATCTAGACCCGATGAGAACTCGTTTCAAGAACCTAGATTATATTAAAATCTAAACCCGATGAATAACCCGTCTCAAGAACCCAGATTACAATGAGGAAATTCAGCAGCCCTAGGATGAAGGAAATTTCTGCAATATCTTATTTTTATTGCATCTTTAATTCTAGGACTTCATTGTTCTAGGGTTACGAAAAAAAAAATTGAAACAAAAAGTACGCTGCCAAAATTCTTAGGGTTTTGGGTTTGGCTAAAATTTGCATTCTCCTAAGGGTTCAAAATTCTAGGGTTTCTTGCATCTCTAAGTTTGTCAATTGCTTGGAGTGTTGTTCCATTGATTCTCT